>CM052201.1:1385250-1397665 GCA_028455805.1 Lasioglossum figueresi
ATTTCCTTCACCTTTCCAACGGTATATAAAACTCTTTGATATCTTCATCGAGCAAAAAGTTACAGACCAAAAACAAAACCCGTCTCATAACCCAGCTCTTCCCCTACTTTTATAAACGTCAAATTTTGTGCAACTCGTGTCTGTTGCAACACATTCTGAGCTGTTGCAATTGCAACTATATCATCTTCATCAAAATCTTCAACTACCTATTTACAGAAACTAAAGAAAGATTGTGAATTAATCATTTTATTGTTTTCGGATGTTAGGAGAAAAGAATAGTCGAACCTCTACAGTTTCATCAACATTTTCGGCATAAAATATTGGAGTTAAACAAATCTCAGCAAAATATAGTGAAATTATATAAAAAAATATGTAATACATATATGTGCATATGCATATGGCAGAAAACATATGCAACGTGCAAAATAATGTTTGCATATCGAAATATGTATTTACATAAGCATCCGCAGTCTAGTTATTACTTTTCTTATATCTACTTACGTTATATTTATTACATAATGTTTTCCGAAGAGGTCATGGAATCACGAAATAAAGACTTTCGAAGTATAAGAGCAGGGTTTCCCAAACTTGTTTCTCTGATGGAGCACTTTAGGGGTCTTTGAATTTTGACGGAACACCTTGTGTACTTTGAAGGGTAGGTAATGAAACATAATCAATAAATCTTTTCAATAAATATTTTTTCTAGTACTACCCTAGTACCTACGAGAAAATGTTCAAAGCGGGAAACCATAACGAATCTCTTTCACATTTTCTTATACACGTATCACATTATAATTTCTTCGATATCTTTAAATAATAGACAAGTTTTTAAGAAACGAACGCTTTTTTATGATGAAATAGAACAAGTAACGTTGAAAGATGTTGAAGAAGAAAATGATGATAATTAATCCAAAAATAGATTTCAGTTTATTGTTATTTTTATTTATAAAAATTATATATTTGATTTTTATAATTAATATTATATTTTTCCTTCAATTTTAAATAAGATATTCTTAATTATGTTTTTAAAATTCATTACTTCATAAATGATTGATTATTGTGTTTATTTAAAACCTGAACCTGATTTATCAGTCACTTTCTATAATCTGAGAAAAAAATGTTTTAAACAAAACTTAATCAACATTCAGCAGTCTACCAATGTCAATACAAAAAATAAAACGAAAATGTTTAATGCATAAATAATTAAAGTCACCTTGAGATTTTAAAAGTCAGCATGTATTTTTGATGTCATAATATTGCAGCTGATATCAAAACGAATCCAACGACCTAAATTACTATACTTTGAAATTTTCAAATAGTGCTAAAATATTAATGAACAGCTAGATCGGGCAAGTGGACCAGTGTGTGACTGTGAGTTAAAGATTTAAAGAGTACATCTTTAAACTGGTTGTGTGGTAGGCATACGATTGTTTATAATCCGTATTGTATTATATAAAGTATCATAACGTCTGTACAGAGTACTGCAAAATAATCTCTTGCTTGAGATTCAAATTGTATTACCCTTAGCACTCCGAATTATTTTTCAAATTTGTTGCAAACAAACTTATTTTAAACAATTTTGTTCACTAATTACAGTGGCTTTCAAAACTGTTGCAATAATTAGAATTATTGATTAGAAATTACAAAATAATCACATAAACGCTTTTGAAAAATATGATTTTTTTTTAAAATTAAGGAAATATTATTAACCCTTTGCACTCGGTGCTATTCTGACTTGTGTAAACCGAATCTTTCTTCTGGCCTAAAATATTTCCATTTTATACGATTTTCTTAGTTTTATCGATATAAAACTGACATAACACCTCGTACAATACTTTCATCGGTTTATTAAACTATGAAGTACAAATTTAATAGTGCAACAAATATTTTGAATAATGGTATCAGAATGGTTAGGGTTAAACTTTGAAGAATACCTAAAATTATAATTTATCTTGGTCCTTAATAGTATATATAATCTTTTTTCTTATAATAATGCATTTCGACATTTTTGCACCTCACTAAGTATATCATATTTTTAGTACTTAATGTAGCCGTATTTGGCTTTAATGATAGCATTGAATGGTTTCGGAACACTGTTCACTAAACTGTTCAAAAGTCCTTCAGGAATACCGTTCTAATTTTTTTAAAACCTCACGAAATGTTCGTTCACTATGGAGAGTCTATTTCGCATTAAACCGTTTGAGCGAGATCCAGAATTTTTCGAATATTGTGAAGTTAACATTATTCACGGTTCCGCGAAAGGCAAACGGGATTATAAAAGCTGAATTTAATCTAATTTAGTTCGATTTAGCATACGAAAAAATAATAGTACGAAAAACACTGATTAATTGAATAAATAATTTAAAATAGAATTATAGTGCGAAATATAGATACTCCATAGCGAACGAACATTTAGTTAGGTTTTAAAAAAATTAGAACGGTATTCCTGAAGGATTTTTGAACACTTTGGTGAGTAGTGTTCCGAAACCATTCAATGCTATATTAAAGCCAAAGACGGCTACATTAAGTACTAAAAATATGATATACTTAGTGAGGTGCAAAAGTGTTGAAATGCATTATTATAAGAAAAAAGATTATATATACTATTACGGACCAAGATAAATGATTATTTTAGGTATTTTACAAAGTTTAATAATATTTCTTTAATTTTCAAAAAAATTCATGTTTTTCAAAAGAGTTTATGTGATATTTTTTATCATTTTTAATCAATAATTCTAATCATTGCAACAGTTTTGAGAGTCACTGTATATTAAATATATCTCTGAAACTTTGTTGTAATTTATATTTGTGAAACTTATACTTGTTTTTAACTAAAAAATATAAATAAAGGAAGAACCAAATATAGATAAGAAACCGTTTTATTTACATTTTTCTTTCTCTGATGTCGAGTCACATTCGACAATGGAGTGGAGAAGGGTGAATAAAAAAAATGTATTTCTCGAAAATTCTCCATCTGTCGTGGATATCCTGTTTCATTGCCAAACTAAATATCACGTCCTTTCTTCGATTCGATCGACCCCGCCTTCCTCTTCTTCTTCTACTTCTACTTCTCATACTCCGTCTTCTTCTGCTAGTTCTCATTCGATGACAGGAGTAATTACATTTTCATGTTGTTCCGACACGAGGCCGTACGTGACTGCAGCGAGATCAATTTGTCCCGAAGCCCAGCGTGTTCGCAATGGTAAATGTTATTTACTTGGAATAACGTCTCGAGAATGAAGAGGAAAAAGTTTAGGAGAAAGTAATGAAAACACAATTGGTACACGGTGCAATGTCTGCAACCCCTATTCGTTTACCTGACTACAAATAACACTTACAAATATTTATATGTATACGGAGCATAATGAAAGTTTCTCGGAACTCTTGATTTGTCCTGACAATGACATATTTTCATGATTTTATCGTGTCGAAAGAAGGATTTTCTGATTTGGAAAATATTGATTTTCCAACTTGCATGATGCAGCCAATGTTAGTGGATTTGTCTGATATTTCAAATATGCAGTAGCAAGAAGAACTCGCAGAAATGCAAAATTATGAGTCATTTAAAACTTTATTTAACACTAACCGTACCACAACCGGTCAAACGACCGGGTCACATTTTTTCCTTTATAATCATTCAAGTTGCAAGGATAATTCCATTAGAAATTACTAAATTAATTTCTTCATTCAAGCATGGATTGTTGTAAAAATTGCAAGATATTTAAATAAATTCAAAAAATTTAAAAAAAGGGGCGATGGCATGGCTTTGTGAGGAAACAGAAATAAAATATAGAAATTCAGCCAAATATGCAAGAAAACTATTGTTACCGTTTCCATCTTCATACTTACAATTAGCTGAATGTGGATTTAGTGCCGTAAACGATTTGCCGCTAAAAAAAGGCTTCATAACACAACGGGGAGACTTGAGACTAAAGTTAAATAAATCTGAAACCTAACATAAAATCTCTTTGCAGCAAGTATCAAGCGCAAGGATCTCAAATAATTAAAATAACTAACTACAAATACACATACAAATATTTATATGTATACGGAGCATAATGAAAGTTTCTCGGAACTCTTGATTTGTCGTGACAATGACATATTTTCGTGATTTTGTCTTGAAATTAATTGAATCGAGTTTTTGGAAAATATTGGCAAACAGCGATCAATGTTTGTATTGGTCGTATTAATCTGATTAACCAGCGGATATCTTGAGCGTTAACACTTGCAAGCGTGTTAAACCCGAAACGTATAAGTTTTGCATAATACATAACGACTTTGCTGCGATACATGTAATGTCAATGTAATTTCTATGTCGTATTCATTCAGATACTACAACGTAATGGGATGCAAGAATTATTTTGTATAAATATGACTAGACTGCGGATCTTTATGCAAAATAAAAATTGTCTGCATCGATTTAAAAAATCGAAGCTAAATTGAATGTTATTTCTTACTGTCATGATTTGAATACAGACATCTTCAATTTTTAAAATTTCGTATATATTTCATATACTCAATTTTGCTAAAATTGCATAAAGATCCGCAGTCAAGTCACAACTGAAAACAAAAATTGTCTGTATCGATTGCAAGAAATAGGAACTATAATAAAATTGAATGTTATTTCTTCCTATAATGATTTTAATAGTGGAGAAATTAAATATTGACATCTTCAATTTTTAAAATTTTTGAATAATTTTGAATTTCATATATTCAATTTTGCTATAAATGCATAAAGATCCGCAGTCTAGTTATGACTGAAAAATACATGATTAAATACAAAAATATGATTAAATATACCTGAAAAATATATCTATGTTTGACGCGTTTATTTGTTTATCTTTAACGTAAATATTGTATATTTTAACGCATTGACAACAGGTAATAACCATTCGACTGATATTTTTAAAAGCTAGGAACAATTGTCTGCTACATAACGTGAAAAACTTTTTTTCAGAAATTGCGATTGATCGAAATTGCAGAGACAATACTAACAATTATATTTTACAACTTTTTGTGTCAATCTGTGTCGATTATGCATATACACTGTGAAAATTTAATCGAAACCAGTTGATACGGAAAAAACGGCGAGCATTGTAAAATTTAAGTATCCTTATATAACATTTATTACAGTTAGAGTCTGAAAATTGTGAACAGCTGCTATTTTTACCATCTTTAACCGTTCGCACGAAGCTATTTTAGCTATTTCCATCTAGAACATTTCCATTCGCTATGATTTTTAAAATTTCATGGGTATGAAATTGAGTTAATAACTCGTACAATACTTAAATGTTCAACAATCGATTAGATACCAACATTTAATAGTGTAAATAATATTTTGAATGATGCTACACCAATTTTTAGTGGCGTCTCATAGTCACCACTCAAGTGCTAAGGATTGAACATTTGTAACTCATTGTAATGTTGACCGTCTTTGATCAAATTTTCAGAATATCTGTAATCGATACAGATATAAAAAATGTAGTTTTAAACTTTTTATTATAGACCCACATAAAAAAGTTGTGAAATATAATTTTTAGCATTTTCTCTGCAATTCCGGAAAATTGCAATTAAAAGAAAAATTTTACGTTATGTGGTAGTTGTTCCGAGCTTCTAAAAAAATATTCTTCTTAAGAGAGTCCGAATATTAATGAGAATTGCTGTATGTATACAGTGATTCCTATTAATATTCGGACGCTCTAAAAAAATACAATAACTTGTTTAGAATTCGACTGTAGAATTTTAACTTTTTTAAGAAGTTAGAGCAATTAGTTTAATAAACGATGCGACAAGAAATTTTTCCATAAATTGTAATTGGTCGGAATTGTATAAAAAATACTAAAAGTTGCATTTCACAACTTTTGAATGTGGGTCTATATCGAAAATTTAAAAAAATTCGTTTTGTAGATCTGTGTCAATTATATGCACTTTGAAGGTTTCATCGAAATCGGTAAATGCGAAAAAAAACACAGACATTGAAGGGTGAAAAAATCCGTATTGCAGTTAGACGCGGAAAATCGTGAGAATCTGCAATTTTTACCATCTTTAAACGTTTGTAGCTCGTTGGAACGTCTACCGATTTTGATGAAGTTTTCGGAATATGTTTAATTTATACAGATCTACGAAACGTGTTTTCTAAATTTTCCATATAAGCTCACATAAAAATGTTGCAAACACAACCTTTAGTATTTTCTTCAAACATTTTGGTAATGTTGTGTAGCAAACCAATTGTTTTAACTTCCTAATAAATTTCAAATGGTACGGTCCAATATTAAAAAAATTATTGTCTTTTTAACAGTGTCCGAATAATAGCGAGCGTCACTGTATATATTGCCTCTTGGATCTTTATAGATCCAGCCGTCACGAGCGTTGCACCGACATTTAAGAGTGAACATGCATCTAGGAAATAATTTTACGTTACCCGACACGCATCCACAAAAATTCATAATTTAGTTGTCGAAAGCGTTGCTCGAATCGCATTATTGTTATCATTAGCTCGACGCGTTATACCGTTGCATAGCAGTTCTCTCGGCATACAATCATACAGTGCACACGCACGAAGGCGTCAGCATAGTCGAACCAATTTTCAATTCCCAACTTTCGTTATTAGTGTCCGTCATCGTTATGCGAAAGATGCATTCGTTCCCAGTATGTATTACTGGCGTCCATATGCACTAACTGATGGCTGCAACGTTCTGGCCGCAAAAAGATTTTCCTAAACGACGACTAGATACCGGGAAATCAATGCAGAATAACATTACACACGTGCACACGGCTGGCGCGTATCCAGATGCGTTTACCGATGAGACATTTTTCTGCATAAAAGAACAGCTGTATAGAAGTGCACGATAAACATGGAAAAACTATCAGCCGGTATATTTTGTTTCGCGTTCTGTTACATTAGATTGGAAATATTAGTTGAATGCCCCACGATCCGATTATTTATAGTTTCCCCTATTGAATAATATCGGGTACACATTGCTGAATTTTATTAATAAGCTGTAAACGTTACTTATACGTTTTCATTTCATTCAAGAATGGAGAAAGGAAGAATAAATGTTAATAGATATCACTAAAATTTAAATACTAGTTCTTTTTTTATTTACGACAAGGGTACTATTGATTATCACAATCGAAGTGCCACAATTTCGAATTTAAAATTGGTTTTTATGTGAGACAATATACAGGGTGAACCACGAATCGTGTCCAGCAGAGACTACTCTGTTATTAGCAGTCCAATCAAAAATGTTTTTATCAGGTATAACATGGTTTCAAGAGAGCTTTCAGATGAATATGGCAAATTTTTTTTCATGATTTTTCAAGGTCGTTATCTTCAATTTTTTTGAAAATATACCTATAATTTTTTTACGCCTATCTGTTAGAGGATTTCAAGGCTAGTTCGGTAAGTATCATAAAATAAAAAGATTACTTTTTTATTTTTTTTTACAAAAAATTTGCTATAATCACGCGAAAGTTCTTTCGAAACCTTGCTATATGTGATAAAAATATTTTCGATCGGATTGCTAATTACAGCGTAATCTCTACTGGTCACGAATCGTGGTTCACCCTGTATACATGTAATGAGAGAATATTAAAATTACCTATTTCGGCATATGTAAATAATTTGAAGATAAAGTTCAAAGTTCGATTCTGTATTAAATCTCGGTCTACCGATCAATGTATTCAAGACATTATTGTATTTACAGAATAAGGTATTTAACTCATTTTCGGATTTAGAGCATTTTCTTCTCCATCAATACTTTGAACAATTGTCATAAATATTCACGTTTCACTGGTGCATTACTAAAAGGAACCGTTAAATATTATCAACAATGACGAATATATAGTATGTTACCGATACTTCAGTAAATATTTGAATCAACGATTTCCACGTATCGCTTCTTGTCATCCTACAAAGGCCATTGTCATCAATTGAATTCTGTATAAATTCAATTTTTGGAAGCTCTTATTACTATTCACTTCGTTGAGTCTAATCTGTGGGGTATTAATCCTGCAGTAATTCGTTCGAACATTTCTCTTAGATTTCGTTTCTAACTTTACCGCGGCAAAGTTATATAACTAGATTGCGGATCTTTATGAGAAATAAAAATTGTCTCTATCAATTGCAAGAAATAGAAACCAATTTGAATGTTATTTCTTCCCTCAGTGATTTTAATAAAGGAGAAATCATAAATTAACATCTTCAATTTTTAAAATTTTTCAGCAATTTTGTATTTCATCTACTCAATTTTGTTGTAAATGCATAAAGATCCGCAGTCTAGTTATTGTATATAAAATTACTTACTTTTTCTTCAACAAGTGTAGTTCAATCAAAAAATCACCGATCGTCAAAAGCAGACAACAATGAAAATTTGCCACTCAATAATGCATTTACTAGACTGCGGCTCATTATGCAAAATTAAAATTGTCCGTATCGATTGCAAGGAATAGAAACCAAGCAGAGTGTTATTTTTTCACTTAATAATTTTAATAGATGAGAAATCATATTACAGGATGTTTCGTTTATCTGATAACGGAAATTTGTTTACAAAAATTGTTCGGTACGAAGGGAACAATCTGGTGTAATTTTATTTCAGGGCTCGAATGGTAGAGGTAGGGGGGGGGGGGGGGTTCAAAATCAAATTAATTTTTCTAAATGGAAGCAGATATTTTTTTGTCATAGCACGATAGCATTTTCCGAGACGAATTCAACGACATATCACATTATGTTATTTACCATTACAAAACATTAGAAATAGCATTATAAATTTGTAACTTCTTAAGTAGGCAATGGTAGTATCTGGTTACCGGTTATTAGCTGGACACTGTAAACAAAGATCAATCTTCTTGTCATTTGTTTTGAAGAGTAAGACGAAATGTTAAGAAATGTCGAAAAGGAATGTTTAAAACGGGTAGATAAATGCATTATGAACAATGATGGATACGTAGAACTATAATTCTTTTCCTAAAAATTAAATATTGATAAGCGCAAAGAATAATGAAACTATTTAATTAACTAATAAACAGCAATTTTATTTAGGTATACTGAATAAAATTGCTAGGGATACGAACTTTAAATATTATATAGTTAATTATTTATATATATCGATCGTAAATTATCTTATAAGATATTAGGAATTTTATTTTATCGGCGCAAAGGTTCGATCATTTTCTACACAACAAATAGCTATATTGTAGGATTACTCAAACGCTGGATTCGAATATGAATCACTGGTTACAAGACCACGTTTGCTATTAAAAATGTTTAATAAGAGGAAAAGGAAGGTGATGTTTCGTCCTAGACCCTTTAAATTTTATGTTTATTTATTTCGGTAACTTAAGAAACATAAGTGGACATAAGAACGTCGATCTATGTTTACAGTGTGCAGCTAATAGCCGCGGCAACCAGATACCACCATATAGATTTTCAATTTTAAAAATTTTCCTACAATTTTGAATTTCATTAACTCAATTTTCCTTTAAACACACAAAGATTCGCAGTCTAGCATAAACGTATTGTTTACTTCACCTTGATCGAGTCCTCCGTACAAGTAAGTCAAGGAAAATTCGGAGCAAAGGGATTAATAGATTTCGTCACATCTAAAATATGGTTGCCAAAAAGAAGAAACTGAATCCAAGAATCAGTGGATCGTGAGATTCTGAAGATATGTGACCCTTGTGCATCTGTCCATTCCTTGGTCTCTGATCGCTTCCAGATTACTTCTTGTTCCACCAGTAGAATGTATTCAAAGACGAGCCCATGACCAGTCTCAACTTTGATACTTTCGATCTGGTTTGGCTGGGTAGGTATACTCGTCGACGTCTAGCCGTCTGTTTGCAGATCACAAAACTAGCAACCCCCGAAATGGTCGCGCACCTTTATTCATGCGCATAATTTCTTGCAGACAGGTTGCTGCAGAGGCTGCACGAAATTTAATATAAATCGAAAGAAAGATTGCCAGCCTACGTTTCCCTGTTCCTCACGATAAGACCGGTTTTGGCGTTACTCCAACCCCATGGATCCATCTTATCTTTTTCTTAACCGGATGTGCTAGGTTGCCTTTTCACGATATATGTACCGACGAACCGCACCGTCAATCTTTTCCTGCTAATGAAATGGATCGCTGAGTTAACGATGACACAAGAACGATACCGACTTGACTGTAGTTGCGAGTAAATCCAGCTCGTAAACGAGATAAACGTGTTCGTTCGCGTTGAACACTTCTATCTAGCGACGGGCATACAATACTCTGTCTTGCAAGTTTTCGTACAAATCAATCATCACAGAGTTTCTAATCAATTCGATATTTATTCGAAATCAGAAATTCTTGAAACTCTTGAAAGTCTTGAAGTTTTGTGAAAATTTTAAAAGTCTTAATAATCTTAACAAACGTTAATAACATACACATTATGTCATACTTTTTATAATATTGGTACGCTCATACTGTTATTCATCCCAATGCTGACATGACGTAATCATTGTTTCGTAACACATAGATGTAACATTTCAAGAGTTTCAATTCTTGCAATTCTTCCAAAGTTTTAAGGCTTTCAAGATTTTCAAGACAATGAAGACTTTCACACCGTCCAAGAGTTTCAAGAGTTCTAAGATTCGAATTATGTTGCAAGTGATTCGAATTTTTTGTCGTAGAATAGAAGCGATTCGAAGTGATTCAGATCCCATCGCTACTTCTATCCTACACATTTGCCGCAGTTCAATTCAAACGGTTTTTTTTTTTATTTAACCCTTTGACTACGGCAGACCTTGAGATGCCCAAGCCGTAGCATTCGGTAGGAATTCATTCGCGATGTGCATCGAGAACGGTGAAACTTTTCGTTAGGGATGCATTTCTGAGAAAGTGTATTCAAATAATCAAAACAGTGAATTCCACTACATTAAAACAATATTGTTCGTTTAAAAATAACTGCAAAATATAAATAAACATATTTAAATAATATATGATTAACGGAATATGTAACAGCTGAATTAGCATTCACTTACATCTGACTAAAATAAGATCTGCCGGAATAATGATATTTAAATAATATATGACTAACGGAATATACTGAATTAACATTCGTTTGCACTCCCGCTCAAAAATGTGTGGACACTTTGTTGCAAGTATAATTTATTTTAATAATACCAAATTATACAATTTAATTATTACAATTTCTTGAATAAATAAAAGTTTCTTTGTCAGGGCTAATCCTGTTTCAATCTACGATGATCCATTAGGGTGGTTTGCTGTCTTCTCAAGACAATAATAATAATTATTAGTGAGATATCTATTGAGTTTATTATTAATTGTATAAACTAGACCGTATGAAAAATTAAACGTGTCGTCCACATAATTTTGAGCGGGAGCGTATATATCATAGACATGAAAATAATTTTATTTATCGACAAAAGCATTAGAAAAGTTTTAAAAAGATATTTAAAGTGGGTACCCGGTAATCGACATAAGGGTTGAAAATAGAAAATTTCGCAAATACGAAACTCACATAATTATTATTAAAATATATATTCTCTGGTACTGTGTAAACTAGGCGGCATAAAAAATTAAGCGTGTCGTTCACATAATTTTGAGCGGGGGTGTACGTCTGTCTAAAATAAAATTTGCCGGAATAAGAATCGATAAAATTTCCCAAACGCCTCAGTTCCAGTCAAAAAGAACAATATTTCTAAGCGCCTGTAGGTGCCTACAGTATCAGAAGCGCAAAATGGCTATGCGTCTTTAGGCGCCCACCGTAGTCAAAGTTTTAAGTATTTCAAATCTCAACTGAGATCTATTTCTACCGCACTAATTGTAAGTAAGGTAAAGTACAGTATACGTGTCCCCTTTAAAGTATTGTCCGTTCACATCACCGTTCTCAAAGAAGCCACAACTTTCTTCAGCGATCCTCCCACTTACGGAAACACTCCTTAAAATCATCTTTAAGGATAGCGAACCTTAGGGATGCTGCTTCGTCGTATTCTGTTTCATTGTTTCTACGTCCGCAAATCTTTGTCCTTTCAGAGGTTTTTTATTTTGGGGAGCAACCCAAAGTCACAAGGAGCTAGATCAAGACTGTACGGAGGATCACAGCAATGGTTTCCGAACAAGAATGCCTAAGTTTCTGGCAAAATTTAATGCATATCCGTTGTTCCACACGTTCGGTCATTATAATACGCGACGCTCACTTGACTCGATGATTACAAGGTCGCTTCTAATATAAGCATGCGCTATCCGTCCTAGCCTACTTAGGAACAAAGATATAGCAAAGGTCGGATACTTACCGGACACACCACGTATTGCCGGGAGATGACAAGAAGGTCCCTGGGACGGCACAGAGACAAGAGGGGTGTATCGTTCTGCATAGTAGTAGTAGTGCGTGTGTGACGGCTTCGGCCAATAGAAAGGGCGCTCCTTCCAAG
>CM052201.1:1397765-1432290 GCA_028455805.1 Lasioglossum figueresi
AGCCCCCTAGATTGATCTTTTATCTACCGATTTTGACTAATAAGAAACCCCGTCTTTGCATTATTGAGAAATCAGAAGTGGAATCCCGGACCCTTGCAATCCTCGCGTACGTATACGTGGTCTAGCGGTGTGTGAGTGTACTGTGGTGACTGTGTGCAGTCACGCGCGAGTGTCGTCTGTCTAGGAGACATAGTCCTTAACCCGGACCACGAATGACCTTGACCCATAGGTCATTGTACGCGTCATAAAAGGCTCTACCCGATTGTACATAAAAAAACATACTATTCCATTAAAAAAAATGAAGGTGACCTTCGTATGTCCTTTACGCGTCCACTGCATTTCCGATGCATTTCTTCCTAACACCAATAGCAGCCGAGTTATTCTGGTGGCCTGTTTCTAGCGCCTCACCCTGTATATTCATATACGGAGTGTCTCAAAATTCCTTCAACATCCGGAAATGGGAGGTTCCTGAGATCATTTGAAATGACGTTTTCCTTTGCAAAAATGTCGTCCGCGGCTTTGTTTAAGAGTTATTAACGAAAAGGACGGATCAATCAGAGTATGGCTACAGCGGATTGAATCTGGCTCGGCCAACGGCGACGCCACGCTAAGCAGGACCTGTCGCTGAGTCGGATTCCGTTCGCTGTAGCCGCGCTCTGATTGGTCCGTGTTTTTCGTTAATAACCCCTTAACAAAGCTGCGGACGCCGTTTTTGCAAATGAAAATGTCGCTTCAAATGATCTCAGGAACTTCCCATTTCCCGGATGTTAAAGGAATTTTGAGACATCCTGTATTATACATACACAGCCTACATGAAATTAAGTTAAATTCGTAGCCTACAGTTCTATATGAAATTAAAAATGAGAAAACAAGCTTTAATGTTAGGTCGGGCGAATAATTTTTCCAAACTTAAGGATAATTGAAGCTTAATTTTACGCAGTTGATGAATTAATTCAAACGGTTTACCTTCTACAGTAGAACCTCGCACGTTGCACGAAACGTGACCGAAAATGCGTGCAAACATCGAGGTTCTGCAACGAAAGAGGTAACGAGTCATGCAATCTGTTTTTTCATTTCCCCACTCCATATTTCCCCCACCACAATTCCTACCACGAGTTAGAAGTTCTACGCGAGCGAGGTTCTACTGTATTTCTACTTAGGATTCGTGTCGTTTCGGTCAGTTACCTTTCCGTTACGTTAAAAATAGGCACATCAGTACCCTCCAATTCTTTTACAACAATCTTGACATTTTATCAAAACAGTTATTCCCCGAAATACGCTAGAAATAATAAAAGTAAAGGTTCCAGCAGGATAAGCGTGGCCCAAATCGTGAACAAATCGTGAGCAAAACAATGCTTTTAGGTTGAAAGATAATCTCTAAAAATTTTAAGTTGCTAACCCTTCATTAAGGGTAATGAAAGAGTAACAAATAAAATTCCGCCATTATAATATTACAATATGAATACATAATAATTAATAATAATAAGAATACATATAAGCATAAATAATTAATTATTCTTAATACGAGTGACAACAACAAACAACATGGTGACACTCTGTATAATATAAGATAAACTCACAAAATTATAACGAAAAAGTTTTAACCGAAGATCTATGGAATCATTTCTTATGAAATCATTTTTATTATTTCAGCAATTGTAAAATAAAAATTTGGAACCGGTCATCTTGACCGGTGGTGGTTGGTTCCAGTGTTAATTACGGTCGTTAGAAACACTGCGCTATTACAATATTATAATGGCGTAATTTCATTTGTTTTTCAATTATTTAACTATCTTCCACCAATCCGATCATCTTTAAACTTTCAGATATATTAGATATAGGTAATATAACATTGTTCTTGAATTTTTTTGGTACGTGTCACTCAAAGGGTTGCTTGCAATCCCCACCCCTAAAAATATTAATATATTTTTTCTATCCTACATAATATACTCACAATTGTGAAAAAATATATGAAATGCAAGAGGTAAGCTCGAGTATTTTCGTTTTTTTCATCTTAATATCTTAATCAACAACCGAGAAAATAAATGATAAAGTTTAGGTTGTTTACCCTCATATTACCCTTAACCCTAACCGTACCACGACCGGTCAAATGACAGCTTTCACATTGTTTATTTCTTAATTATTGAAATTATAAAGATGCTTCCATTATAAATTGTTGAATAAATTTCTTTATTCGAGGGCGTATCACTATAAAAATTATGAAAAATCTGAATAAATTGAGTCTTGCAATGTTAATATTCGACATATTTTGTACCCGGCACGGTTGGTGTTAAACGAGAGGCTAGCGACTTAATGGGGGATTATCTTTCAACCTAGAAGCATTGTTTGACATACGATTTCAATAAAAAATGTCGTGGGGACCACCGGACCATGCTAGGCCCTTTCACTGCCAATTTTGGTAAACTGCTGAAAATGTATACACATAGGTATCTACCTACAACAGATTGAACCAGAATGTTGGTCACAGATGCAGGAGCAAACTGTTCTACCTGACCTATAAGATCTATTAGACCTTTGCCAGGCTAGACGCCAGAAAGGTTACACAATTAGGAAATGGCTAGCGTCCAGAACTCTAGATACACTTCTACTAGCCACCTACGCCACTTTTCGCATTCTGTCTCTTTTCCTGTACCTTCATAGTTTACACCAGTATTTCCCAACGTGGGGCCCACACCCCACAGGGGGGCAATTTGATTGTTAAGGGGTCCATCTGCTGATGGGGGCTATCGGCTGATTTAGAAGAAGGATTTTCTGATTTGGAACAAATTGATTTTCCAATTTGGATGATGCAGCCAATGCTAGTGGATTTGTCCGATATTTCAAATATTCAGTACCAAGAAGAACTCGCAGAAATGCAAAATGATGAGTCAGTTAAAACTTTTTACTTAAAACTAACCGTACCACGACCGGTCAAATGACCGGTGTCACACTTTTTCCTTTATAATCATTATAAAGGAAAGTTACGAGGATAATTCCATTAGAAATTATTAAATGAATTTCTTCATTCAAGCACGTATTGATATAAAAATTGCAAGATATTTAAATAAATTCAGTGTTGTCAATTTTATAAAACAATGTATAGCAGTCGCATTTTGTGCTCGGTACGGTTGGTGTTAAATGTAAAAGGACTGATGGCACGGCTTTGTGAGGAAACAGAAATGAAATATCCAAATTCAATCAAATGTGCAAGACAACTATTGTTACCGTTTCCATCTTCATTTTTAGCTGAATGTGGATTTAGTGCCATGAATGATTTGCTGCCAAAAAAAAGAAATTGGCTGGATATAACACAACGGGGCGACTTGAGACAGAAGGTAACTAAATTGGAACCTCGCATAAAATCTCTTTGCAGCAAGCGTCAAGCGCAGGGATCTCTCGCCAAATGTAAATAATAAATAATTACTAATAATTAAAATAACTGACTACAAATAACAGATGCAAATATTTATATGTATACGGAGTGTAATGAAAATTTTTCGGAACTCTTGATTTGTCCTGACAATGACATATTCTCGTGATCTTGTCTGGTCGAAATCAATTGAATCACAGCCACTCCCCGAAACGGAGAAGAAAACCGATATTGTTTTTGGAAAATATTGGCAAACAACGATCAGTGTTTTTATTTTTATTTATTGTAATGTTTTTTTACGTCGCATCAATATGTAGGTCATTAGCGACGTGCTTTCGTGATGGCTTTAGATTTTGTGGAAGTGGTTGATTTCTTTAAAGAATTCATTAATATTTCTTATGTGCTTTTCAGATGTAAGGGCAGTGTTCGAGTTGATTTTGAATTTGAGACGCAATGTTCGTGTTGGTCATATTATTGTAATTAATTACATGCAACCGGGTTAAACTCGAAACATATAAGTTTTGCATAATACGCAATGACTTTGCTGCGATAAACGTAATGCCAATGTAATTTCTATGTCGTATTCATTCAGATACTACAACGTAATGAATACAAGAATTATTTTGGTTAGGTATGACTAGGATCTTTATACAAAATAAAAATTATCTGCATCGATTGCAACAAATAGATACTAAATTGAATGTTACTTCTTCCTGTAATGATTTTAATAGAGAAGAAATTATACATATATTGACATCTTCAATTTTTAAAATTGTTGAACAATTTTGAATTTCATATACAGTGGGTGTACATATTTCAATTTTGTATTTCGTATACAGTGGGTGTACATTTTTCAATAATTTTGAATTTCATACACTTAATTTTCTTATAAATGCATAAAGATTCGTCAAATGCATAAAGATTAAATATAAAAATATGATTACATATAACTGAATTATATATGATTAAATATAACTGAAAACTATATCTATGTTAGATGCGTTTATCTATTTATCTTTAACGTAAATATTGTACATTTTAACGCATTGACAACAGGTAATAAGCTGAACAAAACGTCATGTAGAGACATTGTAAAAGACATTTACTCGTAAGTACTTAATTCAGTTCAAACGTTGTGTAACGTAAAAGGACCGATGGCGTGGCTTTGCGAGGAAACAGAAATGAAATATCCAAATTCGATCAAATGTGCAAGAAGACTATTGTTACCGTTTTCATCTTCATTTTTAGCTGAATGTGGATTTAGTGAAATGAATGATTTGCTGCTAAAAAAAGAAATAGGCTGGATATAACACAACAGGGAGACTTGAGACTGAAGCTAACTCTAAATTGGAACCTAACATAAAATCTCTTTGCAGCTAGTAAAGAATAAATAATTACTAGTAATTAAAATAATATAGGAAAATCTTTCATTAAAATTATTTCATACTTGAATTTCAGTTCTCCGTTATATGTTTTGAAAATTTACTTACTGAGTTTCCTCAACGATTTCCTAGTGATTCCTTCCTGAAACCCATCATTTAAGTTTCTTCAATGAACAATTCAATTTTTGAATATTAAAAATTATGTATAAGTTACAAATGGCTCATAAGAATTTTAGAAAGCCTTAGGTGGGATTTCACACAAAAAAGGTTGGGAAACATTGGTTTACACTGTAATCTTTCTCCACGACGAATGCATTATGGAAGTCGAATTTCGAATCCATAATTTTTATTTTAGTAAAGTATTTCCATAGTTTTAATTTTAGTTTTATTTCGCAGAGTGACGTATTTACGAAAATAAAAAGTAACGGAAATTCGATATTTTAAGTGTAAAACAATCCAAAGTTTTGTTCTGTCAGAATAGCATATATTTCAAACAATATTACATCAACAAATGAATTAAACTGTTTTCTTTTAGTTTCGAACTGATGTCGAACCAATTAATCATACAAAATTGTTAACTCTTTTCTTTTCAGAGTTCCTTGGATGTGGACCAATTGCCCACCGAAAAATGGACTAAACCTTTACCAGAATGTCTTAATGGCAAACCCATTGATTTATACCGGTACACTGTTAGAAAATTACCAATATATATCATTCGAAGTTGCTTGGCTTACAGTCACGTTGCGTTGTCGTGTAACGGCATATTTATTGGCGTCGCGCTTAGTTCAAATCAAGTTTTCATTTGATCATTGGCTGGACACGCGTTTCGGTATCGTAAAACGATGAATAGCATCGATCACAATCTTCGAAAATTAACATCGATCCGATGTTACAATGTGCGTGAATGTAGAACCTATGTAAACGTGAATGGAGATAAGATGTTAATTTCAATATTGATTCTATGTAATTGGTTTCGTAGAATTAAATTTCGATACAGATTTAAATTTATTTATTTCTTTGCATTGCATTTCTCATGTACGTGTTATAGAATAATTTTGATTAATTTCGATTAATTTAAAATGAAAAAACAATTTTTGAAAAAATGGCACTTACAGCCTTTTTTAACTCCAGTCTTCAATGAGTCGTCCAAAATATAAGTCTCCTGTTTAAGAACGGTTTATTGTTTCATTCTATATATGCATAGTTTAAATTAAAATACTTTTATACTAACTACAGTTGTGAAAGTGGTAGTTCTACATAATTTTCTTCCCCTTTAAGCTGTTTTTTCATAAATCGAAGTCCTATCTTGTGCTAAATATGTTGTATATTAGTATTAGTTTGTCCCAAGAGCTCTTTTCGTTTTCGGCAATAATGCAAATACAGTATAGTTTTCTAAGTAAGCAAGTAGTGCATTTAAATAAGTGAAACCTTGGGAAATGATAAAACATTAACAAAAAGATGGTCGCACTGTTTTGTACAATAGACTTGTAACCAAAAAATGTTGAAAATATTAACTATTAATTCTTTTTATTCCTGTGAACTCTACCAAAAATTTTAGAAGGCTGTTTAACACGTGCCAGGTCAACTGTAATATTCCAGATTCTTTCTAGAATTTTTGCATTTGATTGGGAAAACAGAATAGGGCAGAAACTGATAGGGCGGGAATAGAATCCGATTTTCCTTATTGCTACCCGCTCGATCAAGGTAGAGGATTGAAACTTGATCAAAAATGTTTTTTCTTGGTAAGCTATCGAGGTCGTTCATCGTCGGTTCGATTTGGTTCAAGAGCACTTTTGACCCTCTTATCTAGCTATATCCTTTCTAAAGCGTTCATGCCGAAACATGTGTACCGCCAAACCATAAAAAGCCATAGATTTTTTGGTTTCGTGTAAAGTGATTTCGATAAACATTTCTACAAAATCCAGTTCATTGAAAGTGGAACTCTATACGTGCGCGAGATCGGACGTCGAAGTTAAATAACAGATTACGTTCAAATCGATACAAGTGGGATATTGAAAAAGAAGATTCAATCCATTTACGAACAATTCAAGGGGTTCCTATTGAACTTTCATAACTGTACAAATATGATTGTTTAATCACGAATAGTGGTAACACACACGCACATGTACACACACAATTTGATGCATACATGAAAGTTTCGACAATACTATAGAATATGCACTGAAAATCCGCTCAACATTTTCAGTTATTTAGTGAACGACAACTTGAGGTATAGTGGCAACAGTTTCAAAAAATGTGGTTTCGAGAAAAATGCGTATAAAGATTCCTCTTCCAATTATATGAAAATAAGTATATTTACAACTAATTTGCAAGTCAAGGACCATACGATGAACCTTCTTTCTCTTCATAAAGTTTTTGTTCGGTCAATTTCTCTTCTCTGTGAGGAATTCTGGCTTTTTTGCCATTTCGGACGACCGACGCAACGTGACGCGATGCGACGGTCCAAACGATTATTCTCTTTTCATCTCGAGAGCTTGGAAATATCTCTGTTTGGAAGCAATAATTAATCCTTCGCATTCGCAGCTATTTTAATTCAAAAATTAAACATTTGTTCGGCCTAGAATATTTCCATTCTACATGATTCTTTTAATTTTATGGATATGGAATAGATGGAATACCTCGTACAATACTTAAATGTTTAGTTAATTGATTAGATCCCAACTTATTTAATAATGTAAATTATATTTTGAATAATGGTACAGCAATTTTTAGTGGCAACTCTGAATTACCACTCGAGCGCTAAGGGTTAAACATTTCTTCCGACCTAGAATAATTCCATTCTACATGATATTTTACATTTGATGGATATGAAATTGATGTAATACCTCGTACAATACTTAAATGTTGAGTAATTGATTAGAAACTAACATATGTATTAATGTAAACAATACTTTGAATAATGGTGCAGCAATTTTTATTGGCGACTCTGAATCACCACTTTAGTGTTAAGAGTTAAACATTTCTTCCGATCTAGAATAATTCCATTCTATATTATTTGCTCCTCTATCGGAAATTGAAATTGGGGACTTGAATGTAGACTTTCTTTTATGAGTTTCTTTTACAAACTTTCATTTGATACGGTGCAATGTACTCGATTCTTTGCGCACGAATTATATTTTTACGAGTACATCGGTAAGAGATTTAAATCTACAAAATTATGTTACTATTTTTATAAAAGTATTTGAAGATAAATTGCGATACATTCGTATTCCGAGTGTATTAATATAAATTCTGGGATACGATTTTTAAATTATTAGTATACATTTTTAGTAAGTATACCGTTGGCGTATATTTTGTATCCACAACAGCATATGAATTTTGTGTACGAGATCGTTATGAAATTTTTATGAAATCTTAACCCTTTGCACTCGGAGCTATTTTAACTCGAAAATTAAACACTTGTTCGACCTAGAATATTTCCATTCTACATGATTTTATTTTATGGATATTTAGTTCAGTAATTGATTAGATACCAACATATTTAATGATGTAAATTATATTTTGAATAACGGAGCAACAATTTTTAGTGGCAACTCTCTAAATCACCACTCGAGTTGCAAGGGTTAAGCTCAGTGTCTGAAAAATACGTAATACATCGTAGAATTTTTTATCAAATATAGAGACAGCGACAAACATGTTACAAATTGGACTAATCGGACTATGAGCTAAATTAAATGCAATGAATGCATAGGATCCCCTATCAAAACCGAAACATTAGACCATCCTATAAAATGTCACTCCTAGTTTATATAAACATTATATCATGTTTCGACCACGCAGTTCCAACGGAGAAAAATGTGTCTCCCGTTACGGTCTGATTGCACGTCCAAACTGCGTGCGGCATTCTTTAAACGCGTCTAACTAAATTCATTTTATTTTATCGTATTTGTAGCTTTTAATTTTTTGAAAATTCAAAACTAGAATACACCCTTAAGTTCTTTCACGTTGAATCGTTCGTCTATAAATAACGTTTAATTAAATGACGCTATTCGTATCGAACGTGAAATTTTTGTTAAGGGGAGCCTTCCCTTAAAACTTTGCAAAACTTTGAACACGTTTTTCACGAAACGGGAAATGAGTTTTTAAAAATTAATACTTTTTTCCCAAGGCAATGAATCTTCAATATCTTGAGTTTGTTGAAATTTACTCTTATTTCAGAAATTTGAAAGTTGAGACAAAAATTATGTCTATTTTTAACTCTTAGCACTCGAATGGTGACTCTGAGGCGCCACTAAGAATTGCTGTAATATTATTCAAAATATTGTATACAATATTAAGTATGTCGGT
The DNA here is from genome assembly GCA_028455805.1 of Lasioglossum figueresi. Classification (NCBI taxonomy): domain Eukaryota; kingdom Metazoa; phylum Arthropoda; class Insecta; order Hymenoptera; family Halictidae; genus Lasioglossum; species Lasioglossum figueresi. The sequence goes on from CM052201.1 coordinate 1,406,826, forward strand.
ATCTAATCGATAGACTGCGGATCTTTATGCAAAATGAAAATTTCTTGCCTGAATTGCAACAAACTGGAGTGAATTAGAAATTTATTTTCTTCCTTATTATGTTTAGTAGAGGTTGAGAATAATATAATAGTATGTTTAAAGTTTTCTAATATTGTTGTTGTTTTAAATTACACTTACTCATTTTTTTTTATAAATGCATACAATCCGCAACCTACTAATCAATTACTAAACATTTAGGTACTGTATGAGGTATTATACAAATTTCATATTTATAAAATTTAAAAAATCATAGTAAATGGTAATATTCTAGCTAGGAAGAAATGTTTAATTCTCAAGTTAAAATTGCTCCGAGTGCAAAGGGTTAAAAAGTGTCAGACAAAGGACAAAAATATTTTTACATGTTTCGTAAGTTCGCTTCTTTGGAAATTTCATGCATCGTCAGATTATATTTGGTTTTTCAGTTTAAGATTTAGAACCAAGGATCTAGACGTCCCACCGTCTAAAGAGAATTTTTACAGAATTGCTGCGGAAAGCGATGTTGACTCTTATAATATTTGAATAGAACCAAAACATATACAGCATTCATACTCACATGAATATTTGAACGCTCTAGAAAAACGATAACTTGTTTAATATTCAACTATAGGAATTTATCTGTTTTGAGAAGTTAAAGCAATTAATTTAATACACGATGGGTGACAAGAAAATTTCCAAAAATTGCAAATGGTCGGAATTGTAGAGAAAATTCTAAAAGTTGCTTTCACAACTTTTTTATGTGGGCCTATATTGAAAATTTAAAAAATACATTTCGTAGATCTGTGTCATTTATAATTGTGAAAGTTTCATCGGAATCGGCTGATACAGAAGAAAACGACAGACATTGAAAAATGTAACAAAAAATAGATTTATTGCAATTAGAGGCCGAAAATCGCGAAAAACTGCAGTTTCTACCATATTTAAACGTTTGCAGTTTATTGCAACGTCGACCGATTTTGATGAAACTTTCAGATTATGTTTAATTGATACAGATCTACGAAATGGGTTTTCTAAATTTTCCATATAAGCTCACATAAAAAAGTTGCAAGTATCCGAATATTAGTGGGAGTCACTGTGTATGTCCAAAGTATGCGAACTATTGCGAAATGTGTAATAGCAACGCATAAAAGTTTCTTCAGCATTTAAAATAATTACTAAAATCGATCTTTATTACTTTCGTATGGAATATCTTACGTGTTAACAGATTAAATACGAGATTCGTCGACGTATTCACCGCGATTAGATATTACCGCTTTCACTAATCGCGGCAATTTTTCTATTAGTTTTTTATTCTATTAGTATTTTATTATTCGTATTTGTATCGAAAAATTCTCTGAATTCGCTCTACACCTTAGAAATGAAACAAAGTGAAATTTGATATCCTTTCAAGCAACGAGACCGTTTCACTAGATTTCGTATTTGTGTATAGAAATTATGTTATTAAATTTTCATTATATAATTTATACATAAAACTAAATTCTATTGCGTTATGATACCACAATATATATAATAATAATAACTACAAGTGACAAAATTGTTTAAATATTTTCCTTACTAACTTAAACTACATTTTATAGAGAAAAAGGAAGTGTCCGGATACTTTTGAGCGGTAGTATACACTACCGGCCAAAAGTTTGACATCATTGATCTTTGTAAAAATCGAATATATCGATAAATTTTGAAATCGTTATAATATAAAATATTAACTAGTCGAATAATATTTCTAAACCGATTTCAGAACTTTCTTATAATTATGCTCTTGTATAGATTATACACCTAGTGTAAAACAATGTTCGGAATGCACTTTTCTAAAGGGACATCTTTGGCAACTTCTTACAAGAAGCATGGAAAAAGATCAAACTAGAAACATTCGAAAAACTAATTGCCAGGGTGCCCTGAATATGTCAGGCTGTCGTTAAAGATAAAGACGGTTTCTTAATGAAAGAGCAGTTTGAAGAAAAATACGCATCCCTTGATAAATATTATAATGCAAAATGCAAAACATACTGCTCCTAAGCTTTTTGACAAGTTAATCTTGCTTGATTGTTCTAAAGGCACTCAGTTCTTCTAATAAACCTTCTGTTTCTCTGAATTTACGCCGTGATTTCAAACTTTTGGCCGATAGTGTATATAAAAAATTCCGAAAACCACGGTTTACTAACTTATTTATTTTGTTTTAAAAAAAATCCCGAGTGTTATGAATTCTTTAGTTTCCTAGACCGGAACTTCCCGTTGAATAGGTGTCGTAAATAGGTAAAAGGTTTTTGTGTATTCATAGGATACGAAATTTTTGAAAACTGAACCTGAGAGAATGCTTACTAAAGGAGAAACCAAAGGATCGTAATATCCTTCCTGTGCTATTTTCCATTCGAGGCTGTTTCTACCGACAAGCAGGAGTCACTTTCGAAATTCCAGAGCTTCGGCGAGTGATGACGTTGGTATTTACGCAGACGTTTCGACAATCGTACATCGCTCGGAGCGATTATTCGCGTACTCGCTGGTCGGCAGACACAGCGAGGTTCGCATAATCGCGAGGTTATGCACGTTAAGAAGGATGTGCGAGTTAACTTAGCTCGTTGCATTAACGGAGATGAACTCATTCCGCCTATTTCTCTTCGTCTCTGTCTCTCTTGCCCAGTACTCCCTCGTCCTTTCTCTTGTTCCCTTCTTTGTCGATCTCTAACGCGCATCCAAGCGACCAAATCAACTCATACAAACCAAGCAAAACTTGCTCTCTGCCTCTCTGTCTCATTCCAACTGCCTGTCTCCCTTCTTCCTTATCGCGCTTCCTTATCCCTTCTTCTTCCGAGCTGCCTATGTTCCTTTCGGAGCATTCTTTGCTTTCCCGTTTCACCCACTCATAAACCTCGTTCGTTCTCTCCTTTCTATGACGGAACTAACGAACCTTGAAAATCGCATCTTGCGAGATGTTTGCCAAACTTTTCTGTCGCATACCCGATACCCCGCACCGTAGTCCATCCTCTTCGAACGGCCGAGGTGAAGAGAAAAGTACACTGACTCATCGGTATGTTGCACGAATTGACACTGAGTGGGACAAGTTGTACAGAGCGACAAGTGATTCCTCCTGCTTGTAGTTTCTTGTTTATAACTAAACTGCGGTTGAACTGTGAATTTTAAGAAACTCGAATCAAATACAATATTATTTTCCGTGGTAGTAGCCTTTTTAGATCTGAAATAAATGAAAATCATACTAAATTCTGTCGTATTTTATATCATAGCATTTATAAAAAAATTTCAGAAGTAATAATTGCATAAAGATCCACATTCTACTTAGAACTACAACTGCAACGATTATTTGAACAGAAAACATGGCAGTTGATCCTCCAATTCTCTAATAGCCATCATCGCAAACTTTCAATATTAAGAGCCTCGACTCAAAGCAAACGCTACATCGCGTTAAATGAAGATTCTGTTTGTTCTGATTCTGACATACGAATAGATTCTTTTCTTTTTTAACATTTAGGGATGTTGGCCTCCACGGTACGAATAATAATTGTGCTAGGATACAAATATAATATCAAGTTAAGTGTAGCATAACCGTACATTTCTGATTGTTTATTTACGATCATCAAATTATCATACCAAATTCCGACTCATCGATTTTTAGACTTACACTAAGTTCTCAGAAAAATATTTGATGATTAAAACTACACTTTCTTTATTATCCCGGAAACGAAAAAGCGTGAACACGTAAATCTGTTGCCATTTGCGTGATTTTAATTGCAATATTTAAAAGATATATCGTAAATTTTATATTTCTTTTAAAATTCTGTTATCACAAATTTTATGACATTTAATTTTAAAAAGCGGATACATATTCTTGGAATTTGTTTCTTTATTATATGACAATAAAATATTCTTTCGCCTCGTGTGAAAAGAAGTATTTATTCTTGCTTTGTAGAAATTAATATGAATTAACACTCAGAGAAGTTGTACAGAGCGACAAGTGATTCCTTCTGCTTGTAGTTTTCTGTCTTATTATAACTACAACTGCAACGATTATTTCACCAGAAAACATGGCAGTTGGTCCTCCTTCCATTATTCTAAACACCATTATCGCAAACTTTCAATATTAGGAGCCTTGACTCGAAGCAAACGATATATCGAATTGAACAAAAACTCCGTTCGTTCTGCCATACTAATAGATGTTTTCTTTTTTAACAGTTAGGAATGTTGGCCTCTACGATAGAAATAATAATTTTGCTAGGATACAAATATCAACATAAGTAGCTTAAGTAGCCATATATCGAAATAAAACTCGAAATAGCTCGAAGTAGCCATATATCGACATAAAAAAGTAGTCCTAACTAAATACTAGATAGCTTTGTTCAGCAACTGCACCTCAAACTTTAAACGCGCTGGAATTTTTACTGCATGCTCGAAAAGAGTCTCTTCATCTTTTGATCTACAGCCAAGACGATATGTTGCTCACTTTATTTTTCATTACCAAAAGTTCGGACAAATTTTCGAGTAAAACCGAACTTTTGGATTTGAAGAAACTGAACAACTGTCATTTTTTTTATTGTGGGTCAAACGATGACTGTATACGTATAAAAGAAAACCCCATTGGAATCATTGATTTTGTATTGTCTGAAGGGAAGATATCAATGTCAACCATAAAAAACGGATCGTTCTAGTCCACACGCGATACAGACTGTATTTTTGAGTAAATCTAAGTGAAAAAATGTCTATAACATAATGAAAGTATAATAAAAACATGTGTAAACTTTCAGACTAATTAATTCAATAGTCTTTTTAATAAAACAATACAAAGTCGATATTTTTCGACCGAAAAAAGGAATTCCCCCTTAAATATCGGTCGCGGATGGTGTACTCAATTTTGGACAAGGGCCACGATTCTGTATAAGTACCCGAAGCTCTTCCATTTTAGCCTGGTCCTCCAACGTCTCTTCTGTCTTCCCACGTTTCTGTGAATATTACCTTGGCCATTCACTATTTTTCTCAAAATCAGTATCATTTCAACTGCGACTTTTGTTCATACTCCATACTCCATACTAAGCCAGCAGAGCAGGCGATGATTGCATGCTTGAAAATGCATTAGAAGCATTAATTTTCAAACAGCCAAGCGGAAATGACCCGGACGAGTAAACGAGTTAGCGTCGAATTGTTGTCTCTCCTTCGTTTCTAAAAAAATATAATTTCATTTGATCAGGCATTGGAGTGAATTACATATTTAATTTCACATTATCTGGGAAAACAGATTCGCGCTATCGCATTATCTTCTTATTTTTATGTTCTCCCAACAAATATATTGTATGTTACGGTAGATGTGATTAATCCGGTGATTATGTATAATTGCCGGTTATTATGTATAATCACCACTAAGTTAATTCTTGAATATTTATCAAATTAACTGGCGAGTTTATACAATTCCCAACTCGTATAGTATAAGTTGTAGAGAGCGTCCTTTTTTTGTAAACACGCTGTGGAGATGAGAGAGAAAACAGTGTCTCTCAATCTGGTCATATATGTACAAGGTGAGCTTTCAATTTTGGAAGATTACTCCTGAATTTTCGTATGCGTGGTCGTGCCGGCCGTCCCCTCTCCGCCTCCTCCACCACCTAACCACAACTCATTCTATTCGCATAATCTTTGCATTCTATATAGCCGACATACAGAATTTGAACTAGTAATGGAAAAATCATGCGAACAGAGTGAGTTGTGGTTAGGTCGTGGGAGGGGGCCGACCACGCATACGAAAATGCGAATATCTCGAAAACTAAAAGCGACCCCCCTATATTGGAAAAGGAAAAAGTTGTTAAAAATGTCAAAATCTGTAACATATTTAAATTTCATCGCAATTGAAGAGTGGTACTTTCTGAATAATTACAAACTATCGTTCTGACTAGTAACTACTCAAAAACTGCGCTGTATTCTACTGGCTCAATCAGGTAAGATATTTATCACATTCGCCATTACGATTTAGGAATTACATAAACTCCCCGGTTGATTTGATAAATATTCAATAATTTATTACATTTACCAAATAAACTGGTGATTATATATAATAACCGGTTATTATACATAATCAGCAGATTATTACATTTACCGTAACATATACACTGTCGACCAAAAGTATGGAATCACGGCGTAAATTCAGAGAAACAGAAGGTTTATAAGAAGAACTAAGTGCCTTTACAACAATCAAGAAAGATTAACTTGTCAAAAAACTTAGGAGCAGTATGTTTTATATTTTGTATTATTTTTTTTTATCGAGGAATGCGTATTTTTCTTCAAACTGCTCTTTCATTAAACAACCGTCTTTATCTTTAATGAGAGCCTGACATATTCAGGGCACCCTGGCAATTAGTTTTTCGAATGTTTCTAGTTTGATCCTTTTCCATGCTTCTTGTAAGAAGTTGTCAAAGATGTCCCTTTAGAAAAGTGCATTCCGAACATTGTCTTACACTAGGTGTATAAACTATACAAGAGCATTATAGACATAAGAAAATGCTGAAATCTGTTTAGAAATATTATTCAACTAGTTAATATTTGATATTATAACGATGGATCATTTCAAAATTGATCATTTATTTATATAAAGTGATTCCAATTTTTGGCCAGTAGTGTGCTTATATATGTATATACAATATATTTTAACACACTGGGTGAGGCACGTAAAACTTACAATTAGACCGAATATATCTTCGTTGTTTTTAGTAATACGAATATATAAACTTGAAAAAATATATATGTATACATATTATATATTATATATTATATTATATTATTATATATATTTTAAGTTTATATACAATGGCAGAGAAAAGAAAGTATTAAATAATAATGTGTACAATAACTATCACAATTTTTGCAAACTGAAATTTAATTTTAAAGCAGCAATAATTTTTTTATAAATAGCTACATCTTATTGAAGCATGGAGGCGTGGAAACCACAAAAGGAGATAGAAAATTGATAATTTATTAAACGTAATGAAACAAGTAAAGGAACTGGTTGGGTAAAAGTAAGTTTAATTCTACATTTTTGTGATTATAATTTTGATATTCATACGTTCTGTTGATTGTATTACTTTGTTGGACCTTTGTTGCTGTCTATTACAGCTTATAGCCTGTCTGGTATACTTGCAGCTGACCTCTCGCGGCACTATTATCTTCATGGTTGCAATAATTAGAAATTCTTTGTCTGTAATAATTTCACAGAAGGGGGAAGAAAATTCATGTTTATTGTACGTCCACGTTTACTTTCATGCTTAAATATTGTTTACAAAAGGATACAAATTTATTTCATTTTAAAGGATAGGCATAACATTCATATTTACAATGGGTATGTAGACTGTGCATACAAATTTTCGTGAAAAAATTGTAATGTTTTCGTAATTGTCCGTAGAAACATAAAAAAGTTAATTTTTAACATATTTTTTAAACAAATGATTTTTTTTAAATCAGTTTACACTAAAAGATTCGTCGTTCAAAGACGCACAAATTGGATTTGAAAATTTTTTTTCTAGTTCTAATAGTTTTGCAGATATTTAATCAAATGGTTTTCACCCCAACTTTGAGGGCTATTTTCACTCCCTTAACGCGAATGTCGGCAGCTATAAAAAAATACGTGTCAAATATTTTTTTGAGTTCTACAACATACCAAAATTTTATTAAAATCGCCGTGTTACGGTTGGGTCACCTCCCTAGTTAGTAGATTTTGTTTGAAGTGCACTGAACTGTTTCCAAAATAATATTATATTTATTGGTACAAGCATTTGAAGGAATATGCTCATTTTTGGGGAAATTTCGGGATTGTGGTTGGCAGTTGAGCTTCTAAATTCCGTTTTCCTCAAAAAATTAGATACTATGTACCTTTGAAGTGTGCAAATCGATTCTACTATTCTTATTCGTTTGGGTAATTACAAATGCACATGTTAGTTAAAGTAAATGTATTCACAGATATGAAGAGTAATATCGACAAATGCGTGATATTATTACAATACAAAACACTTTAAACTTACTTTCGACCGCTGCACATGTCGAACAAAATCGATTGTTAACGCATTATGTGAAAACTGACGAATAAACAAATTAAGGTTCGATGTCGTCTAATGTGTGAAGGATATCTCAGATTAGATGAATGTTACGAACATTTGAAAAATTATCTAGTGGTAAATAAGAGCGAAAATAATTAATACTCGTATACAGAACTTCCAATTTTTAATGTTTTCCGTCCGCCACTGTTCTGTATGCACAGTGAAATATAATCTAATTAGATATTTAAGTGAAATTAAAGATTCACGTATCTGCTCTATTATTCAAAAGTTTGTAATACCCCTGTTGTTTAAAGCAAACGCCGCATCCTACATACACTACCGGCTAAAAGTTTGAAATCATTTGCTGATTTTTGTAAAAATCGAATATATCAAATAATATATTCACTACTTGAATAATATTTTTAAACAGATTTCAGAACTTTCTTATGTCTATAATGCTCTTGTATAGTTTATACACATAGTGTAAGACAATGTTCAGAATGCACTTTTCTAAAGGGACATCTTTGGCAACTTCTTACAAGATGCACGTTATTAAATATTTAACCATGTGGGTAGCATCCCACTCCTTTTTAAGAGTTCCCGTACTTCGTTCAATAGTTTATCAATTAATTTCTCAGTGTTTACCAGTCTAGAACATTGAACTCTTGGGAATTAATAAAAGCGACTTGGCAGACTTCGGCAGTCTCGTGGGAACCTTAATAGCCACAGTCGCTACTTTGATAATCCCTAGTGATCACTTGAAGAGCCTAATAAAGGTGTCATAGAAAATCGATATCTTCTTTGACGACTATTATCTTTACACATAAACTACAATATTATGATGTGGTCGTTCGTGACTGGTGTTTGTCTTTTATCGCGCCACCTATCCGTTTCACTGTTATACGACGCTTTCAATTTTTATTAAACGATACAATAAATACGTGTCACCGAGCAAAATAATTTTGAGCGACTAGGGAAATCCTAGGTAAAGGTACCAACATGCCCCACCCGGTTATCGGACACGAAACAAATTTTTTAGAAATTAATAATAAATAACATGAAGTACGTGGTATTACTTTATTTTTAAAAATAAAAAAAGTTGATCTTCCCCCTCCGTATATAAATCAAAACTATTACAATTATCTTTGCTTAACACTAACCGTACCACGACCGGTCAAATGACCGCTTTCACATTCTTCATTTTATAATTATTGAAATTATACAGATGCTTTCATTAGAAATTATTCAATAAATTTCTTTATTCGAGCACGTATTATTATAAAAATTATGAATAATCTAAATAAATTCAGTCTTGTCATTTTTATAAAACAATATACAGCAGCGGACAAAAGTATTAGACGCTCTAGAAAAGACGATAATTATTTTAATATTGTAATATACAATCTGAACTTTTTTGGGAAGCTAGAGTAATTAGTTTACTACAGGATGTGAAAAGAAATTTTTTCAAAAATTGCAATTGATCGGAATTGTTGAAAAAATACTAAAAGTCGCATTTTCAACTTTTTTATGTGCGTCTCTATTGAAAATTTAAAAAATACGTTTTGTCTATCTGTGTCAATTAAACATATCCTGAAAATTTCGTAAAAATTGCAGATTTTCACGATTTACGATATCTAACTGCAATAAATCTAAGGATTCTTACATATTTCAATGCTTGTCGAATCAAGGCTTTTTCGAATCAACCGATTTCGATGAAACTTTCACAATGCATATAATTGACACAGAACTACAAAACGTATTTTTTAAATTTTCAATATAGACCCACATAAAAAAAGTTGAAAATGCAACTTTTAGTATTTTTTCTACAATTCCGATCAATTACAATTTTTGAAAAAATTTCTTTTGTCATCCTGTAGTAATCCTGTACGAATTACTCTAGTCTCCCAAAAAATTTCAAATCGCATAGTACAATATTAAAATAGTTATCATCTTTTTTAGAAAAAATATTAGTTAAAAACCTTATTCCCCGAGACAACGCAATTTTTCGTTTCCGATTATAGAAAATGCAAAGAACTTGTAATACGCCAGAGGATAATAAAATAATGATTTTACTGTGGTACGGCATAAAAAAATTAATTAATTAATTGGTTAACACAAATTTCTTGAGTCCGGCAAATAGGACCAAAACTTTCGATTAAAACTTCGTTAATATTTCTCTTGCTTTTTACCAAAATCGCCTAGAAAAATTTGACGATACAGAAAAAGGTTGATAATCATTCGTTTATCACAAATAATGCAAAATAAATTACAGAATACCTTTAAATGAATAAAAAACTTTCAAGTCGTCACTAAATATCCGGTAACTGGTACCTTTACCGAAGTACAAATTTGAAAAGATGAATTTGATAAAAATAGTAGACATTGACAGAAATATTGTAGAATGTATTCGTTAGTTTATGTACATAAGAAATACTTCACTCTTCCTTATTCTGCATTTGCTTGAACTAAACGCTAGTTAAAACAATATTTAAGGTATTTTGCGAATCCATAACCGAACAATCGATTTTATAAAAATACAAAGGAACAAATAGTTTTCGTAACAAGTAAAAAAGCAAAATGATAATCGCTTACAATTTTGTGTCCCGTTGTGCACAATTATTCGCCGCAATGCCATTGGTACTTTTGCGTTTGCTGAAAACTTAAGCCGAAATCGTTCCACGTCGTTTTAGCGGCGATTCGCTCAACCAAACAAACCCGTTTCTTGAACCGAAAATTTCGCAGCCAATTTACCCAGTTGTCGACGAAATCTCATTTCGCATCTAACCTTCGACGATGCCTAGAGGGGACACGCTCGTACACGCGTGCGTATCGATCGTCCGAGCGATGCAATTCGCGGTGTGAATAAATTTTCCCCGATATTGTCCGTAGAAACATAAAAGTCTTTCTTAAACGTACTGCGCTAGCCAAATCGACTGCACAATATCCATGTTCTCGTTATTGCTTATGCGACCCGCTGCTCGTATGGCCAGGAAAAGGGCACACTATGCGAACTGACTACGATACACATTTCCCGTCCCGGGGCAGGGGTAAGAAGAATAAAAGTAACGCACGACGCTTTAAATCAAGCTAAACGAACTTCATGTGGTGAGCTTTCGTCTTCGTCTTAGCCAGTGGTTGGCAAACTGCGGCTCGCGAGCCACATACGGCTCTCTTTGGCTACTTGTGTGCGGCTCTTCCACGAATGACGTGTTTAACCCTTGTGTAATCAACCAGAATATCCACTATTGTTGGACAACCAGGATACCCGAGTACCCCAGGCGTTCTAAACCGATATACAGTGACTCCCACTAATATTCGGACACTCTTAAAAAGACGATAACTTTTTAAATATTGAACTATACGATTTGAACTTTTGTGGGATGCTAGAGCAATTAGTTTACTACTTTTTTTATGTGGGCCTATATTGAACATTTAAAAAAATACGTTTTGTAGATCTGTGTCAATGAAACATATTCTGAAAATTTCGTCAATATCGGTCGACGTTGCAAGGAGCTACAAACGTTTAAAGATGGTGATAATTGCAATTTTTCACGATTTTCGGTCTGTAACTGCAATAAATCTAAAGATTATTACATCTTTCAATGCCTGCCGTTTATTCCCGCATCAACCGATTTCGATGAAACTTTCACAGTGTATATAATTGACACAGATCTACAGAATGTACTTTCTAAATTTTCAATATAGGCCCACATAAAAAAGTTGAAAATTACAACTTTTAGCATTTTCTCTGCAATTCCGACAACTTGCAATTATTGAAAAAATTTCTTTTCTCATCCTGTAGTAAACTAATTGCTCTTGCTTTCCAAAAAAAGTTAAAATCGCATGGTCCAATATTAAAAAAGTTATCGTCTCTTTAAGAGTATACGAATATTGGTGGGAGTGACTGTTTGAGATTATGTAGCGACAAATTTTGCTGGTATTCATTATCGATACTCTTAATGATCCCTTCCTATAATATACCAAACATTGTTTTAAAAGATTTTGACGAAAAATTATTTCAAATTACAATATAATTCCGTGATAAAGCAAATAACGACTGCTCTTTACTTTACCGGACTCAAAATTTGTGCCTTTCTCCTATAAATTATTATGTATTTGGTATGTAATCCAGTAGATTTGTGCCCGGGGCGGCTGCAGATCGAAGTTTCGACCCTGTAGGATCAATGGTTCAGGAGTTATGGTTGCTTAAAGATGAGCATTTATCAGTGTTTTTTACAGGTTAGAACCGCGTTTACCGAGTAGAACCGCTAGATGACAGCACGGGCACGCGTTAATGCTGATAGTATAGAAAGGATATTGCGATTGTTGTTTGAATTTTGGAAGACATGGCCACGATGTTGCGATATAACTAGTCTGGATTAGGTCTGGGTTAGGTTTCTGTAAATATTTTCCACGATATTTCTTCTCAAACATTTTCTGAGATATTTTCTCTATGTTAGCGATATTACTGTTTGCCAGTGCTCCCATCTAGCGGGTCTGCTCGGTAAGCGGCGCGCGATCGTCACTATAAACCAATATGGCAGCACTCTTACCCGTCAAAAACACTGATAAATGCTCATCTTTAAGCAATCGTAACTCCTGAACCATTGATCCTACAGGATCGAAACTTCGATCTGCAGTCGCCCCGGGTACAAATCTACTGGATCACATACCAAATACGAGTACATCATAATTTGTAAATAGCAAATAGTATACTTTAATGTGGTTGGAATAAAATACTACTTTAAATAGAACGAAAAATTTCGGTAAATAAAATATTTTAATGTTGTATTTCAAATATTTCCTTACAATCGAAATAAGTTGAGCAAAGAGTTAATATTACAAGTTATCATTTTTTACAGGAGAAACACTATAATAGTTAACAAAGTATTATTTGAAGCTTAATTATGAATATTTGCATGTAACAAAGTATAATATCGTTCTAAATTGTCGTCGCTTAGACTATGTTGATAAACAGACGACAATTTCGTAATAACATTACACGTAACAACGTAACAACAGATCAGAAAAGTATAAGTTACTATTTACTATTTGAAATATTATTTTACACAGTCGTACAAAATAAGTTTCACTATTTCCAATATTTTTCATATAAATATACTATTTTAATAGTATCTCAAGAACTTTTTCTTATAAATAAAATAATTTATTTGCATGATTATAGGTATGCTTTAAAAATAAAATTAACTATTTACTATTTTCTATTTCAATTACTATTCTGCCCAGTACTGGTATGTACTACCTAATGGAGACTATTTCGAAGCGGATAACATTCATTTAGAGGGATAATTAAAATTTTTTCCGAAAAATGAAAAGTCTCCTTATTTTTTTAACACACCTCGTACAGTGGAAATTATATTGCGTCATAGCGAATTAACGCATGGTCTTAGCGAACAACCAAATGTTGCCAGAGAATAAAGAACTAAGAGAAGGTAGCGAAGAAGGATCAAAAGGAAATGCGAAAAATTTCATTCCATGTTTCTTTAGAGAAAGGGATTGAAATGTGCGCATGTAGAGTAGACTGAGGAACTGGCCAGTAATATAATGGTTTCACGAGGAGCAATGGTAAGTCGTTGGTTTCGTGACTGGGGGACTCAGAGTTCGTGACTCATTCGTGACTGGGATTGGGATCTGACCTCGTCGGTGCACGAGTTAACCATTACATTAAACTTCGAACGGTAGCTGAAAAAGGGCCAAAAAAACTGGGAAAAGTCGCGTCCACCGGTTACTAGTCCGAAATTATCGCAGAAAATTTGCCCGATTATCGGGATAATAGAGAAAATTACTTTTCCGTCGTCTTTCGACGAGTGGCAAGCAGTCTCGTCGCGGAGGGATGAAATTGCCGGCGACCGATAGTCAGGATAGACTTTCTGCGATTACACCACTTCATGACGAATTCTAAATGACCGAAAAAAACTCAGAGAGTCGCCACTAAAAATTGCTGTACCATTATTCAAAATATTGTTTATATTATTGAGAATGTTGGTATCTAATCAATTACTAAACATCTGTACGAGGAATTACATCTAATTTATACACATAGAATTTAAAAAATCATGTAGAACAGAATTATTCTAGGTCGGCAGAAATGTTTCATTTTCCAATTAAAATAACTCCGAGCGCAGAGGCTTAATTATTTTTTAAAGTAACGTACAACGTCACGACCACGAAAGAAATCGGACACGAATGTAATTTTAGTAACGTCGCGTACATTTTGACTGGATAAATGAATATTAAACAAATGTCCAGCAATGAATTAGTAAGTAGTATTTTGCGCCATTTGTATTTTTTATTTTTCTGATTTTAAATAGTTTGTTTGGTAAACTTTTACCGAAACCGCAATCGTTTCGTCATCTCTTTATTATTCTTTTATAGTAGAGAGATATGACTTGCAAAATAATGTTAAAAGGCCACAAAAATATGCTGGTATCTCCTTCGAAAATTGACACTACTTTTTGTGCTATTTAATACGTACTTTTCTAGGACACTATAGTGTTCCAATAGTACATAAAAATTCTTCCAATCCATATTAAAACTGTTAAGTAGACTGCGGATTTTTATGCAAAATAAAAATTATCTGCACCGATTACAGGAAATAGAAACTAAGTTGAATGTTACTTCTTTCCGTAATGATCCGAGTAGAAGAGAAATTATACATATATTGCGTGTAACATTTACGAAACTATAACAGTATCGTTTACGGTCCTGCAACCTAACTTTCGGTCTGATATACATACATAGAACGTTAGGCTTTCGGTCATTTGTAAAACGAGACGAGGTTAAGATTGTTAAATTCCTGATTAAATGATGATTGAAAGTCCCAGAAAATTTCTAATATTTATACATATGTATTTAATAAAATAGAAAAATATTGCTTCGTGTTAATAGATAGGGTATGAATTAAGTGCATATGTCGGATTAGCGCTATAAATTGTATAATGGCAGAAAGTTCGAAGTTTAGTTTCGCCTCCGCTACTCACCTTGCGTAAGACACTTCTCGTGCGACGTGTAAAGTCAGCGTAACCATAAACGGTGTGTGCTTGAAATAATATCGTAGATTAACGAAAGAGATTATTTAAAAAATTTGAACGATTTTTAACCGCATCTACTAAAGATAAATAAGAAAATCGGGAAAGTAGTTATTCGTGATTAATAGACTGCGGATATTTATGCAATTTTCAATTTTTGTAGACGAACTTTAAGAAAGTGGAATAAAATAAAATTTTAAAAAGTGAAATATTATTTCCCGTGGTAGTAGCCTTTTTAGATCTGAAATAGATTAAATCGTACTTTCTGTCATATTTTATATCCTAGTATTTTTTGAGAATGTTGAAAAGCCACGATCGCATAAAGATCCGCAGTCTAGTGATAAGTATACAATGGTGAGTGGCAAGGTGGTGTGGGGGGGGGGGGGGGGGGGGCCTTTCAACGGAAAATCAACTATGTTCTAGTTATTTTTGACATAAAATTTTGTAATTGCTTGGTTGTCATTTTCGACGCAGGAGCGAATAGTGCTAAAATAAATTTCATATGTCAAGATTTTAATGTGAAAAAAACCTTTCCTCCAAACATCATCAAACTGTTAAATCCATATCCTCATCTTTATATTATTAGTAATAATTTAATAATAATTTATGTTACTTACATATATTGTAAAGAATATTAGCCCGATTTCTTTTATTTTAGCCCAAAATCTTGATTTATCTCGATCTTGTTGAGTTTGTCATATACATATACATCATATACATTGATCTTACGACTACGCCGTATGTTGGTACTTCTTCTCCTTGAGAAGTCTGTTCTCTTCTCAATTGTGTCGTTCGAATAAATTTTTTTACATGTTCGTACTTTGCCGAAGCCTCTTCTTCATCGTTTGTTAGGAATATTTTGAGAGATCGTTTGCTCGTCTCCATACTACAATTTTTCAATAAATTCGATACGTAACATTTTGAATTTCATTAGCATTTTTTGTAAGACATTGTTTGCAACGTTCAAGTAATTTATCGTCGCTTAGCCTATTCTATGTATGTATATTGATAATAATTTAGGATGAAAGCCTTCTCTTAATGGTTCTCATAGGAGTTCCAATATTTTTATTATAATCATCAGGTGTTCTGCCTTTTGTAATCGACACGAGTAAACAATCTCTAAAAATGATTCAGAATATTCATAACTAGACAGCGAATTTTATGCACTCATGACAAAAACTAGTAGGTGTAATTTGAAACAATAAAAACTACAAAACACAATTTTTAGTATTTTCTCTGCTATTCCGACAACTTGCAATTTTTTTCAAATATTTTGGTCATGTTGCGTGGCAAACCAATTGTTCTAACTTCCTAAACAATTTCAAATCGTACGGTCCAATATTAAAGAAAGTTATCGTCTTGTTACATAAGAAATTCTTGTACATAAGAAATACTTCGCTCTTCATTATATTCCAATTGCTTGAACTAAACATACTAGCAAAATTTATTTTGTCTGATTGACAAGATGTAGGGGGTCTCATTCCCAAGGGATATGTTATAGCTAAATTCAATGTATCCGTTAATCCGTTTCGGTTAGTGCAAAGATAGGGGATACAGGATCCTCGTAGACTGGCGGGGAGTTGCAGCTAGCTTTCCCGTCGACACTGACCGCTGGGGGTAATTATCGTGTCTCGTGGAAAGCTCTCACGCTCACGTTGAAACCCTTCCGGCTTGCAAACGCCGATCGCCGACCGCCCTTAAGGTATCCCCTGCATCGGCGAGAGTCTCCGACAACAACCGGTAATTTTTCTGCAACGATCTGTACAGCTTCTCTCGTTTCCCTCCCTACTTGGACGGTCCAGGGGTGCTTCGTTCGAGGACAAGCAGAACAAACAGGGCCCTTCCATCGGGCTATTTCGAAGCGAACCATGGAATGGGGTCAACTGTGAAAGTAGGATCACTCGTCGGGGCATACTTCGCCAGTGCAGCCAAATCGATTTTTGTAAGAAGCATCCTCTCGGTATTTGCACGCTTAACGTACACTACGGATGGTGTAACTGCGCCCAGGGCAAAGTCATAAGACGATCCGTTTCTACGCTACATAAGAACACCGTATAATTACATAGATCAGTAATAGTAATAAGTAGTCACTGGAAGAGATTCATAATTCCTAAGCTAAGTTGTTGCTAAACATACTGTAACATATGAACCTTGTCTTCCTCATTCTGTCATACAACGTTGGATCTTTATACATTTATGGCAAAAATTAGTAGGCATAATTTGAAACAGTAAATATATTATAAAAATTTGAAGATACTGTTACATTATTTTCAACCTATTGAACATATTAAGAAAGGAAATAAATATCTCTATTTCGCTCTAATTTGTTGTAATTCACGTAAAAATGTTTATTTTGCATAAAGATCCGTTGTCTAGTTATGTAATACGATCAGAATTAATTTGCTGTAAAATTTGCATTACATCGTTGCATGTATAAACATAGTCAATTTATTGTTAGTTGTACAGGGTGATTCGCTAGATATTACCATCTCGATTTTCGTCATTATTATTATTCGTAGCAAAGAATGTTTATAAACAGTTGAATGGTTTCGAGACATGCATATCTTGGTGTTGTGAGTTTTTTCGTAGGTGGACGCGTAAAAGAGATATGAAGGTCATCAGTTTTTCTTTAATGGGATCGTATGTCTTTTTCTCTGCAAAGTATTAACCTATTAATATTGAAAAACCATTAGTCAAGGAGATATTTTATTTTTAGTGTTGTTATGAAATCACGATCCTCTTAATAATGTTGTAATGATTTTATTCACAGAAAAGGTTCAATGTGGCGACTGTTTACATCACATTTTCTGAATCGAGCAAAGAATGATTGTTTTACATTATGTAATGAAACTGGTAGTATGTTATTGCATTCGGTGATGATACGATCTTTCATATCAGCAATTGTAGTCGGAGCCTCAGCGTATACTTTATTTTTCAAGTAACCCCATAAGAAAGAGTCGAGGGGTGTTAAATCAGGTGATCTTGCCGGAAAATGAATGGGACCACCTCGTCTTATCCAAATATTCGGAAATATTTCGAAACCGTTCATCCTTATGTAAACATTCTTCGCTATGAATAATAATAATAACGTGAATCGAGGTGGTAATAATCTAGTGAACCACCCTGTATATAGGAGAAGGGTACATATAATTATCAATTTAATGTTATCAATACTAAGCGAAAGAAATCTACTGTTCTACTATATATATTTTAAGGCTCTTAATAAACTATGTATATCAATTGTATCTTTACACTAATTACAGATTCTCTCAATAATTTTTTTATAGGATAGTTTTTAGTATTCCAGATTTTAAATGTTGACAACAATTCTGCAATATTGAAATCAAAATTGAAAATTCACGCTGTGTCAACAAATTTTAGGGTGTATTTTGTGTGACACGTATTTTGTATTTTTGAGTGACAGGACACGAGGTTGAACAGAATGTTCCTCAAAACATCTAAGATGGGAATTTCAAGAGGATCTACTTACTGATGATGTAGGGCCACTAAAATGACGAAGAAGTTGTTAAACTTCTTGTCGGGTGTATTTAAACATTATCTATAAAAATAGATAAAATATGGAAAACCATAGAAAATTAAAAATACACCTACAAATATTATAACTCTATTTCTAATATTGTAAAATCAGTAGCACTTGCGTATAGCTGCGAACATCTTATGCTACTGGAAATAATTAACCCTTTGCACACGGAGCTAATTTAAATAAAAATTGTATGCATATGAAATTGATGTAATACCTTATACAACACTTAAATGTTTAACAATTGATTAGATACCGACATATTTAATAATGTAAATTATATTTTGAATAATGGTGCAGCAATTTTTAGTGGTGACTCTGAGTGAAAAATTTAAGAATTGAAAATGTCAATATATGATTTCCTCTATTAAAATCATTAAGGGAAGATTATCTAAAAAATAAGAATTATTGTGTAACAGTTGATTAATTTTAACAAGAATAATCAAATAATATTACTGATGACTATATGCAGGGTGTAAAGTAAGAGCGTCTAATTAGAGCAAGGAAGCTGACAACGATGTTTAAAATTCATGTGCCTATTGACCTTAGAATAGGTTCAGAGAACAGTGCCTACGTAGAACAGTGATTGCTTGTGTCAAGAGCCGGCACGAAGGGAATGCATAATAGCAACACACGCATCGACTCAGGGTGCATGGCTGAGCATAATCAAACTTAATCATGCGCATGCCTCCTTAATGATTCCAATAGATTTTATTAAAATTTATTTCCAGTGATTCAGAGGTACAATTATTCTCTTTGTACAACTATTCACATGTCTTTACCAATCTGGTTAGACAACTTTTTTATTTCTTCTTACAAATATTTCACAATATGTAAAATGTAGATGATTAGTACGGTATTTGTATTTGAATATTATCTATATATTAGTACGGTATTTGTATTTGTTATACTAAATCTGTGATTGGCAAACTGAGCATGCGGCACAAATGACATGTTTAAAACAAATTTATTTTATTTTAATTTAATAGTATTTTAATACAATTTTCAATCAGTCAGTTTGTTATATCTCAATTGAAATAAACTGCAATTTCGACTTTATTTTTATCAATAAACTGCGTATCGTTATGCAAAATAAAAAAATTATGTAAAATGAAGATCATACATACCCAACATTCGTGGGCATTGTTAATAGTACTAATAGAGCAAAACATTACAACTAAGCGAACTTACCAAGTCTAATTATCTATTGTACTGTCTAATGATTGTTAACGCTTATTATACTAGAAAAATTCGGTGAACATTTTGAAAATGTAGTCCTTCCTTATAAGGAAAATAAACTTTAACGTTACAACTCGCATATTTTTAGAAACTCCCGTATAAAATATATAAGAAAGTTATTTTTAAATAGTTTGTGCAACATGCACGTAATGTGAATGCACACTAACGCTTTCGAAAAGATTCTTCTAGCGCACGCAAATTGTAAACGTTCAGTCTACAAACGATCCCCTAGATTCGTGTACATATTATTATTTCATTTTCATTTTTCTCACATAATGGCTGATCGTTAATATGAAACCACTGTAATGTACATGGTGTTTGGTAACATACGGAAGAAAATTTGAGGGATGATTCTTCACGACAATGTAACACAAAAATCGAGAGTAAAACAAGACGATTTCCACTCTGGTTTTAAGTTCTTTTTTATGACTACGTCTCGGGCGACGTCAGTAAAAAGTCCGTACTCGGTGGCTTAACAGTCAAAGCAGTTCAACAGTGACACACGTACCAGCTGTCTGCCTCTGTCTTCCACACGCAATTCGTGATCGCGAAACAAGATCTTTAATCATTAATCATTTGAAAATCATTCACAATGAAAAATCATTTGAAAATTAAACTGAAATTGTTATTTTTTAATCCTTGATTTTCGTTTCAAATTGTTAAACTTTCTTCCAGTCATTGTCGAACATCCAGTATATATATACACAGGGCGTCCCAAACTGAATCGGCCAAACTACTCGAAAGAAACTATTAAAAGAATAAAAATTATGTTATATAAAGTTTGCCAGGAAACGCTTTGTTACAGAGTTATACACAAATACTGTATGTATGAAACGAGTAACTACGCATGTTTCATTAGTAAACTGCGGATCTTTATACAAAGTAAAAATTGTCTGCATTGATTGCAAGAAATAGAAACTACATCAAATGTTATTTCTTCAGTTATAAAATATAAAACCCTCATTTCAAAATGTTTTTCTCGTGTGAATTAATTACAAAATAAAGTTTTTGATCCTCTTTGTTAAGCTTGTATTTGAGTACAAAACTTTAAAGTGAGGGTTTAAAAATACTGGGTAATCATTCTTTATTATATCATATTATTTTGTAACTGTTTATGAACGAACTGTAACTGTTACCACACATATGTACTGTAATAATGTCTAAATGAAACTTGCATAGTTACCCGTTTCATACATACAAACTTTATATAACGTTTATTTCTTCTCTTTATGGGTAGATTACACCCTAGCAGTTTGGCCGTTTAAGTTTGAGGCACCCTGTATATGTTAACTTGCTTATATATATATAATTATGTACACATAATTCTTTGAAAATTCTATCCGAACTTATTTGGCACACGTTTCTCTTCTGGTTTAATCTTTTCGATGATTTTTTGTTGCTGTTCTATCTTCGTTGTTTTCACTCGTAAGTCCTGAAAGAACACATTATAATTTATTATATTGCGTGTAGATTCAGTAATGTTTCGATACATGTAAGAGGGACGTGCACGAAATTTGTGAAGAATTTGTCTCTACTACGCGCAGTATACCCCAGAAGCTCAACGATAAAACTTGTGATTTTAATTACTATCTTATGGAACTTTTATCAACATATTTATGACATTAAATGTCTGATTAACCTGCAGAGGGCCGGACCAGCCACTATAGCCACCGGGGACGAACTTGGGAATTTTGTGTAATACAGTGACTCCCACTAATATTCGGATACTCTTAGACATTTTTTTTTTAAATTTTGGAAAAAATTGCAATAGATTGAAGTTGTAGAAAAGATACCAAAAGTTGTATTTTACAACTTTTCTATATGGACTATCATGAAAAATTATCAATTAAATATATTTTGAGAATTTCATCGAAATTAGTCAACGTTGCAATAAGCTACAAACGTTTAATGATGTTAAAAATTCCAGGTTTCACGATTTTTAGCCTCCAATTGCGATAAATCTAAGGATTCTAACATCTTTCAATGTCTGTCGTTTTCTTCCGCATCAACCGATTTCGATGGAACTTCCACAATGCATATAATTGACACAGATCTCCAAGACGAATTTTTTAAATTTTCAATGTAGGCCCACATAAAAAGTTGTAAAATGCATCTCTACAATTTCGATTACTTGTAATTTTTGAAAAAGTTTCTTTTCGTATCATGTAGTAAACTAGTTGCTCTAACTTTTCAAAAAAGTTCAAATCGTACGGTCCAATATGGGTGTCCGAATATTAATGGGACTCACTGTAAGTCACATTTCGGAGCCAAAGTCTTCACACATATGGAGATGTTAAGGTATACTTCTATCAGAGGAAATCTTCCTCAAGATAACTAAACAAACCTTTTCAAGTTGGTTAATTTTATCTTTCAACTGAGACACATGTTTAATTCGTTGCTTATGATTTTGATGGCCCATTAGCCCGGCATACTGTTCACTAATCTCGTCGTGATCTTTTTTTAGACGCCCATTATATTCAAGAAGCTTTCGGACCTCCCTATAGGGATAAAAACAAATTATATTATTTAAAGGCTAACATTTTTTAATAAACTGATTCATATGAAAGAAATATACTCTTCGGCTGCTTTCCGCCGGGCTATTTCTTCTTCAAGTAATCCAGTCTTGTCTTCTACATTATCACCTCTCACAGAGAGGGTATTAGAAAGTTCTTCTATTCTGGTATTTGCCTAGAAATATAGTATTATAAAATCTATAACATAATAGTACTATAAAACTGTACAACATAGAGTCAATACCTCTGCTAAAGTATCTTTGTGTATGGTCATTTCAGCTTCCAACAATTTATTGACTTCTGTCAATGAATTTATTGCTACTTTGCTTTCCTTCAATTGCAGATCAAGTTCACCATTCATAGTTTCTAAACGAGAAATCTCGATTTCTTGAGTGCTACTTTTTTCCTCCAATTTAACCAACTTGTTTTGTGTTTCGTGTAAATCAAAATTACAATTATCAAATAATTACTATATTTACAAAGCATTCATTTCTAGTATTTACATTGACTTACCTTATCCTCGCTAATCTGTTTTTGGTTGGTCAATTCAGACTCTAATGTATTTATTTTTTCCTTTAAATCTGATATCTGACTTCTGAGGTCACTTTCTAAATCCTTTGAAGTTTGGATTTCATGTGTTTTAGCTTCACAAGTTTCTAATACTTGTTTTTGGAGAAACTCTACCTTGGACTGATGTTTCTCTGTATGCATGTTTAACACTTCTTGCTGCAGTTGAATCTGCAAGTAAAAATTGCAAATTATCTAGACATCCAACGAAATGGAAATGTATTCTCAATTCTAACAAATATTTCACAACCATAGATTCTATCTCTTTACGATGCCGTTCTGTGGTTTCTGCTTGATTTTTATGTAAATCCTCTAATTGAGACTGTAATTTTTGTCTCTCTTCCTGCATCTCTTGTATGTGTTTCACATGCTCTTCTATAGTTTTCGTTTTGTTCAAACATTCTATTTGTAAATCTACAAGCTCGTTCTGTGAAGTATATTTTAATTTTGTATCTGTGGCAGGCAGAATACACCTCGACTTTACCTTTGTACTTCTTACTGGAACTGCCTTTTGTGCAGGTTGAGGCTATAAAAATATGGTTTCATTAAAAGGACAATTAATGCTTATTTATTTGAAAGAATTTACTTACTGTTCTGAAAGTTATGCTAGATTGATTAGTACTCCGGTTGCAACTTGATACGCTGCAGTCGGTGGTAGTTATGCTTTTGGTTTCATTAAATCTATCCGATTTGTCTAGAGTAACACCTTTTATTGAACTTTTAAATTGAGGATCATATGTTCCTGGTGGAGGGACATCATCTGTAAATATACATTTGTATTATCGTAACACTCATTTCATAAGGAAATGTATTATTTTCATAATTACAAACATATTTGTAAATTCATGCAATGTAAATACTTACTTCCCAATTCGTTAAATCGTTGGATCTTTGCTTTTGCAAACGACATCGTAATTGTAATAAGCTGTATAGCAGTTGTTACTGTTGTTATATTTGAAATGACGGTTGTACAAATGAACAGTATTGTTTATCCAATGAGGAGACTGTATTTAGTAAACGACCAATCCAGTTAAGGCATAGAATAAGAATTCTATCTAACGGCAGAGAGGATGCGAGAGTGCTCACCAGTGTTGCTAACTTAGATTTTTGAAAGTCAGTATAGAGGATCTGTAGCGGCTAACTCCGTACACTCACCACAAGATGGACAGACGGTTGAGACCTTTCCCGCTGCTACCTGATCCTTCACCGATTCCTATACTCTAAGGCAGAACCCGCTAGATAGCCTGACTGCTATGCTAGTCCTCTAGCGGGTGTAGTACGAAACGCTCCTTTTCTTTTTCCTTCTCTCTCTCACATTTAAAGATCCCCTCAGATCCAAAAATTCTGTAGAATTCTGTAGATTTTCCCTTGCAAAATCCATAGATCTACGGATTTTTTATAATTGTAAGCAGAGAGTTGTAAGTTACAAGTCAAAAAACTGCTATTTACTTTGTTAGACGCATGAAAAAAGTTAAAGATTTAAATCTTCTGTTTGTTTGTTGGCCGAGAGTACAATCGAAAGCCGAACGTAGAGAAGGACAGTATGTAAGTAAGTATATACGGATCGCAAACAACACGTAGGCCTTTGAACTGTGCCGGCGACGGCGACTGTCCGCGTCCCTTTCTTTCCCATACGCTGTCTTTCCTTGGCCGGCAGTGGAGTGGGTAGGCACCTGACTACCCTGATAGCCAAATGAACTCCACGTGGAGTGTCGAAAACGAGCGCAGTGGTACGGAATCTGGAACCATCTGGATATCGCGACTTTACTGTATATATGTATTCGAAAAAAAATAAAAAATTTCGTTTAGTTTAGAAATGTCCGGAATCTAAAATACATTCGAATGAAATATACCACAAATATGTATATGCATGTATAAACTGCTTCATAAAATAGATTTATGAAAATATTTTCAAAAAAGGTACGAACGAGTCCGGCATTTGTGTTTTCGATAAACAACGCTATCAACGCGATTCAAAGATATAAAGAGCCACACACGGTGTTTTGATAAATGCTTTTGATAAACTTGTCGAAGAGCTATAATAAAATATACAGCAAAGTCGATATTACTGTCCAACAGCCGTATTTATGGTGGACAGTAAGGTTGGTGTGTATGATCGTATTTTTGTTACTTCAAAGGAGAGTCCGAACAAAAAGAAGGACAATGAAATTCAAAGGAGAAGCCGAACATAGAGAAGGACAGAATGAAATTCAAAGGAGAAGCCGAACATAGAGAAGGACAGAATGAAATTCGAAGGAGAGTCCGAACATAGAGAAGGACACAATGAAATTCAAAGGAGAAGCCGAACATAGAGAAGGACAGAATGAGTGTCTCTTTCTTTCCCATACGCTGTCCTTCCTTGCGACCGAAACTTGAGTCGTCGATTTAACCACTAAATACAATTGGAATTATATCGTGTTTGATCTTATATTAATCAGAAAAATGCCAGAAATACGATAGTGAAATTTCATAAAAAAAATAATGAAAATTAAGAAAGTT
>CM052201.1:1434551-1463638 GCA_028455805.1 Lasioglossum figueresi
TTCAAAATGCAATATTCAACTGCTTTAATGTAATAACAAAAACTTGTTTGCAATATTGTTCATAAATCTTTATGCTCTACAAAAAGTATTTATATATGTATGAGTAATTAGGAAATAGGGTGAAAAATGAGTGTATGTGCGATCAATGCATGAGAATGTAGTATGAATTAAGATAGAAATGTAATAGAGTTAGGAAAGTATAAGCCAAGACCATTTCATAGCTAGGAGGCTGAAGTAAACAAATAATAATAATAATAATAATAATAATAATAAATGACTACGTAAAAACATGTTAATGAAATATCAAACGTTTTAAGGAAAACTTTATATAAAGATATTATAATAGAAATAGTAATATTATTGTTACGAAGACATGAGATGAAGTTGCCTCCCCCCTGCAATATTCTGAAGATATCGCAGAGATCGAGAGAAGTCATCTGACAAATCGATATTAGACATTGACCGTTATAGAGTATAAAGAGTTATATAGAGTTATTGTTCTGCATTCTTGATTCTAATGTGTTCTCCGGCAAGACGGGACCGAAGCCTCCGCAACATTATGATAGCATATACGCAATCATTGATAGTAAGTTCCAAATGAAATCAAACAAACCTGCTCTAGTTGACTGATTTTATCTTTCAGTTGTGATACGTGCTTGATTCTCTGTTTATGATTATGGTGGCCAATTAACTCAACATACTTTTCGCTAATCTCTTGATGATCATTCATGAGACACGCATTATGCTCACGTAACTTTCGAACTTCCCTAAATTAACAAAAATAAATTATTCTATGATTATAACAAATTCAACTGATTTGTTAAATAATTTGTATATTATGAAACCATACACTTCCGCGGCTTCCCGACGAATTTTCTCATGTTTCAATGTATCATTTTGATCTTGTACAGAGTTATTCTTTTCCTCAAGAGTTTTAATGGTTTTTGAAAGTTCTTGAATCTTTACATTTGCCTAGAAATATTAGACAAACGTAGGTACTACCATAATTTACTACAACAGTGATTACAGAGATATATATTTTTAAAAGTTCTAAATGTACCTCCTCCATGTCAGTTTTATGTTTCATAGATTGAGTTTCTAGCAAGTTATTAGCTTCATCCATTGCTAACATACTTTTCTTTAACTGTTCATTAAGTTTATAGTTGAACAACTCTACTCGTGAAATTTCAAGTTCCTGAGCATCGTTCAATTCTTCCAGTTGAAGCAACATTTCATGTAGCTGACTCTTCATCTAGTATATCAAATTGAAAAAGATTTCAATTTTAAATAATTCAACGAATATACTAATAAAACCAAGGGAATAATAAAAGTACCTCCGCATTTTGAGCATCTTTCATGTCACAGTCGCTTTTTAATTTCGTCACTTCTTTCGCCACTATTTGTTTCAAATCTTCGATTGTCGATTCGAAAGTAGCTCTAACTGATTCTACCTCGTTTAAACTTTTAACTTCTAGTTGATCGACTAATCCTTTCTTAGCATCTAGCTGTTCCATTAAAGCATGCACCTGTGCTTGTACTATTTGCGAGTTGTTGAGCAGAATGTTTAATAAATCCCGATGCTCGTTTATGCAATCTTCTCCACGTTTTAATTCATATTGTAATGTTTCTACCTCGACATTGCTTTGCGCTAATCGTTTAGTCAGAGCAGCAACTGATGCTTGGTTTTCGGCCATTATAACTTCAAATCTATATAATAGTTCACTACTTGTAATATGTATGTAATATTATACAGGGTGTACGAAATAAAGCGTTACAAGTTGTTTTCTCAGAATCTAATAAAGACATCGACTTTATTTTTTTTAATTAATTAAATTTTTTGTGGAAGAAAGGGGGTCCCAACATTTAAAAAAAATGGAAAATATTATTGATATTTTGTTATCATAGTTATGCGCAATAAAAAAGAAAACGTTTAAATAAATTCTATAGAGTTTAATGAGAGGTAACACAACAACAAAAAATCAATAATACTTTCCATTTAAAAAAATGTTGGGGCCCCCTATCTCCCCCAAAAAAATTTGATACATACTAAATATTAGCAATCCTTAACCAATTAATTTAAAAATAAACTTAATTCGATATCTTCATTAGATTCTGAGAAAACAGCTCGAAACACTTTATCTGGTACACCTTGTATATGTATGTATCTTATTATGTATACTACTACTAGTATAGTAGTGGGTCGAAACGAAAGTTCAAACATAAAATTAAGATATTTATTCATAGGTATAGTCAATAACATAATAACTTACCTCAAAAATGGCAATAACTAATAGAACAGAATGGAAAATATGTTACTGTTTAAATTAATTTAAAAACGCTACGAACTTTCGTTTCAACCCAATACATTATTATACAGTATGGTTTTATTAATTATACGCACGTGTGTATTTACATATACCTAAAAAATCATACCTTTTTCTTCTAGCCACCATTTCTGCTGCTTCCGCACGTATTTGATCTTTCAGGGCCCTCAATTCATCCTTCTTTTCTGCTAATTCAGTCTCTGCTCGATCTAGTTCCATTTGTAAACTTTGGCCAAAGCTCTCCTGAAATTTATGTTATCATTTTTGTTAATATTATAATGATTTCTACTAGGATAATTCCTTGTTTAAATATTACTTACTTGAGTTTCAGCGGAGGTCTTCAATTCCTCAAGAATTATGGAAAGTCTAGAGATTTCAGCATCCTTTTGCAGCAGTCTTTCATTTAATTCTGTTCGTTCCTTTTCTACTTGAGTTAAACATATTTTATACCTTTCTACGGTTAATCGCATTTCTTCTTCCACAGCAGATGCTGCTTCTCGAATCATTGTGTTTACCTACATTAATAGTTTCGCGATAAGAAGTGAATGTAGGCGCCTTTCAGAGCAAGAACTTGCAACAAACACCACAGTGAAATATATGAAGTCAAAGAACAACCAAAAAGTGTAATTTGCAATATAATCGATAAATTTTACTTGAGAACATCAGTAAACAACTGATGAACATTAGAAACATCTAATGTCTTAAAATTGATCTTTACCGACGCATAGTGGAGTATTTACATCAAAAACTGGCCAAAAGTAGATTTAAAAAATGTGTCACTCATGGGGCGTTATGGTTTATTAAAAACGAAAAGGTTTTTGATATTGTTTCTCTCTTACTCAATCTTTGATATTTGTATGATCCCAGTAAACACGCATGCTCGATTTTGGACAGGCCGCTGCGCGCGCCCAAGTAGCGCATGTTGCTGGCAGAAAGACGAGCAGAATGCCGGCCGCTCAACTACAATACAAATAACACGGGGTTTTTCAGTAGTAAAAAAAACGCGAGATAAAAGATCGATCTACGGCGCTATCTCCCTCAAAAGTCCTATTTTTCGTTTACGAGACGTAATTTGAATTATTCGGCAACATGTATGTATATAGTTATGAAAATAGCTATAGTGCGACCCGTCCTGTATTCTGTATACAGTAAATTCTCAAATACTATCCGGGGTCGTCTACGCAAACGCTATCCAGTGCCTACCTACTCCACTGCTGGCGAACGCCAGTGTCGCGCCGTAGGGCGCGATGATCGATATCGGCTCGGGTATATCGGTGTGAACACCACTGCATTGACACCATGAATCGAATGTTCAAACTTCTTAATTTTCATTATTTTTTTATGGGCTATTACTGGCTTATTTCTGGCATTTTTCTGATTAAAATAAGACCAAACATGATATAATTTCAATTGTATTTATCTATATCCCTTATTTAGTGGTTTAATCGGCTGTGAAAGTTTCGGTCGCAAGGAAGGACAGCGTATGGGAAAGAAAAAGATGCGGACAGTCGCCGTCAGCGTCACGCTTCGGCCACTAATGCTGCCTTTCTCTATGTTCGGCTCTCGATTGAAGTCTCGACGCATAACAAAAATAGTGTCCCTATGCAAACGCTCTCCGTGCAGAACACGGCTGTTGGATAGTATTTGAGAATTTACTGTAACGGCATTCGCCACAATAATGCGACAGTGCTGCCCTCTTAAAGAGGCAGAATCCAGGACATTCTGCCAGCAACATGCGCTACTTGGGCGCATAGCGGCCCTGGCAGGCCTGGTTAACTGGGATTTTTATATGTTGCAAAAAAATCATTAACATTTTTCTTTACGTAAGTAAGTATTTCCGATTAAAAGCACATACAAAAAAGTAAGCCACTTTCGACCAAAACCTTGGAACTTTTAGTGTTTTAATTCCAGAGAAACAAGAGATTAAAATGAAAGGTTGTAATAAATTAAAATATTATATAAAATACTGTATAATGTATTGCAACATAAATAATGTGAGAATATATAATTTATATTCCCTCAATAATAAATTTATTATCCTGTGCCCTTATATTGTGAAATTGTATCAAGTAATTGTATTATCTCATTCCTAAGTATGTTTGGTTTCATAAAAACGATAAACTAATTTTGGCCTGCTTTTGAGGTCAAATACCCCACTGTGCGACATAAAAAATGAGTAATCAATAATGGTTTCTTACTTTATGGACTTGAAACGCGGTTACCTTTTCATTACTCTCGGCAATTGCTTCCTTCAATTTTTCTTTGGATTCGGCCAGTTGATCAGTCAAATTACCAATGTGCGAATTTAGATCCGATTTTTCTTGTTCTAACAAATTGATATCTTGCGTCCGACTTTCATTTAATTTTTCTAACTTTGCTATCAACTCTTCGATCTCCTTTTCAAGCATTTTTATCTGTGAATCAACATAGAATTATTAAAACCATCGTTCTACGATATTCCCAAAAATAAATTTTGTAAATAATCATAAATATATGTGTACTGTTTAATTTCGAATATTAGTAGTAAATTACTTTTTCTTCATTATCTTGTTTTTTCTTTTCCAATTCAGATTCCAACTTAGCTATTCTTTTCGTTAAATCCTCGATGCGACTTCTAAGATCGCTTTCTATAGTTTTCCTAGCATTAAATTCGTGTTCTTTTTCTTCCGAAACTTCTAAAAATTGACAACGGAGACGCTTCATTTCCGCTTGGTGCTCTTCATCCCGTTTATTCGACACTTCCTCTTGCAAGTTTGTCTAAAAATTAAAGTATGCAATTGACATTTGAATTAAAAAATTTCTATTTTTGGTTTCAAAAGAAGTGGTTGATTTCCTACCATTTTTTCGATGTCTCTTCTGTACTGATCATCCACTTCCGCTTGGTTTCTGTATAATTCTTCCAGCTGAGATTCCAATTTTTCCCGGTTTTCCTTTATTTCCTCGATTAATTTCTCATATTCTTGTATGGTTTTGTCTTTATTTTCGCATTCTATTCGAAGATCGGTAACTTGATGTTCTAATTTGTATTTTAAGTTGTTGTCGTTGGGCATAATAAGTGCCCGTGGTTTTGACTTTGAAGATGGTCTTGTTGTCATCTTTTTTCGTGGAAGTTGTGGCTGTGAAAACGAAAATTTTACATCATCAAAATTCCATTATTTTGTTAATGTTTACCGAGATTACATTGTATGACAAATTATTTATACTGTTTTCGATCAATTTATTGATTGATTAAAATTAATGGTATCCAAATTTTAAATATAATACATGCATATCGATTATAAAAGTTAGTTTAATTGATTTCTTTCCTGTAATTAGCACCGTTAGATCATTTTCGTCGTGGCACCCTCATTTGTTTGTTATTTGTCCTTTTATAATGAATACAATAATATCATTTATTCCACTGTTGCATTGCATAGCTTAATTTTTGCGATTAAATGATGTAATTATAAACTATTGAATTCAAAATAATGCAATGCAACTCTGTATATTCATCAATAATAAAAATCTAAACACCTAATTATTAAGAACGTTTATATTAAGATTAACTGTGATTTAAGAATTATGAACTATGAATTAAGATAAAGTAAAATATTTAAGTTATAGAAAAAATTTCTTCTAGTAAGTGTACAGCGATTTCAAATTTCTGGTAAATATTAGACACGATAGACTTGTTACTCCTCTCACCGTTCTGAATCCCACTACTGCGTTGCTGGTGCTTTTGCTAGAAACTGAAGAACTGCATTCCCCACTGACTACGCTTTTATTGTCGTGAAATCTCTCTGTTTTCTCAATGACCAGTCCTTTCACTTTCGTGTCGAATTTCGGATTGTACGCTCCTGGCGGAGGAACATTGTCTGTAAAGTTTTTGTCTTTGTTAGTATTCAGTTCTATAAAGATACGTGTTTGTTGCATTTTTTAAATTCTTTGAATTTTTATATAATTGGCCGCATGAAATGCCGATCACACAGGGATGTAAGAAACCCTTATTCAATGGGTGCTTACAGGAGAAACGATTACGACTGCGAGAGAGGTTTTTAAATGCAAGGGACACATTGTCGTAGGATACTTCCTTCCATACTATCTTGCACTTTTGTGTAATATGTAAGTATAATTAAGCATTGTCTTATTTTTTGTTCTCGCATACGTTACTTATTTGTTGTAATTAGACTTAAACAGTCCAACTACGTTTAATAAATTGTCAATAGTATATGAAGAACTATATGATTTTTTAAAAGAAAAATATGTATACATTTCTAAAAATACACTTGAAGTGTGTATAAAAATATGTTATCAGCAAAAGTATTATAAAATTTTATTAAACTATATTAAGTAATTATCTAACAAAAACAAACTACGTATAAACATTTAGTAATAAATAAACCACAGTTCCTATGTATAAAAATATGTTATCAGCTATATCAATATCAAAAACAATATCAAACTGCATATATGAAGTAATTATATAGCAAAAATAAGGCACGTATAAACATTTAGTAATAAATAAACCATAATTTTTGTGTATAAAAATATGTTATCAGCTATATCAATATCAAAAACAATATCAAACTGCATATATGAAGTAACTATTTAGCAAAAATAAGGCATGTACAAACATTTAGTAATAAATAAACCACAATTCTTTACTTTGGCAGCTTTTTATCCTATATATTAATATCTACAAAACAGTAAATCACAATAATCATAAAAAATACACTAATTATTGCAAACTCGTAATAAGAAACATGGAATATTTTAATGCAGGCATGAACGAATTGTTGCTCGATCGGGGGAATATTCCCGCCAATATGGCCTAAACAAAAAAATTATCTGACAGATTTCAATGCAATAAAATAACAAATCATGAAGAAATGACACGGACGATAACTGTATTATTTACAAAATATTAGTATCATAAATATATTTACGCAGTAGATTCTTAACATATTCAGTGCGCAGTGAAGGGTGCAATACGCATAATGGTGAAGTACTTACTTCCAATTTCGTTGAATCTCTGGATCTTGGCTTTTGAGAACGACATAGTAAAGTATTTATAATTTAAAACTACACAAGCAATAAACAAACGAAACCTTGAAAACAAATTATAAATAACACTTAACGAAGAAATTTAAAAAGTAACTTGGTTGGCGAAGTATGTGAAACGTCTTCACCCATCAGATTCTAGTCCGCAAATGTGAAATAAAGATTTCTTTGGCCACCCGTCACAAACGTTTCCTTGTGCGCAACGACCCACCGGCTACCGGTTTTCTTATTTGAAAAGACAGTTATTCAAGTTCCATGTGGCCGCAACAACGAATCATCGAGCTCCCATTACGCAACGGACCAATCCAGTAACAGACATCCCACCTATGCAGACAGTAGCGTAGCAATTTTCTCTACCGCCATCGCCATTCCTCTTAGATTTCAACACATATGTACATGTGCTTAATTTGACGTTTCAGGATTATGAATATAAATATAATTAACCCTGAGTGACTCAGAGAGAGTCATAACTACAAATTGCTGTACCATTATTCAAAATATTATTTACATCATTAAATACAGTCGGGGACAAGTAAAAATCGCAGAACTTTTTTAAAATTGGTCTAAAGGACTAACTATTTTTTGCGAAAGAATGAGTAAACAAAAATTTGTTTAAATTGTAATTGGTAGAAATCATACAAAATCTTTAAAATTATGTTTTCCAACTTTTTTATCTGAGCTTGTAACGATAATTTTAAAAAATCCGTTTTGTAGATTTCAGTAACATTGAACACTGCACACTGAAAGTTTTGTCTAAATCGGTCAACATTGCAATGAGTTACATACGTTTAAAGATACGAGCTTAAAAAGAACAAACGGTAAACAAATTTTTGTTTACCGTTCTCTAGCAAACTAGTGGGTCCAACATCTTAAAAAAACTCAAGTCCTTTAGACCAATTTTAAAAAAGTTCTGCGATTTTTAAGAGTGTCCACTTAATATTATCTCCGACTGTATATTGGTATCTAATCAGTTACTAAACATTTAAATATTGTATGCGGTATTACATTATAAAATGAAAAAAATCATATAGAATGGAATTATTCTAGCTCCGAGTGCAAAGGATTAATAAATAAATTTTGGAAAATTACAAATGAATTGTATTAATGCAGGTTTTGTAACATAATTATAAACCAATAGGTCAGGTATAGCCATAATTAATCATTATTAAAGAATTATTGCGTATATAGTTTCAGTTTCAAAAGTGTAATTTGAAAAAATAAAACTTTTAATAAAATTCAAAAAGTGTTCATTTACTTACTACCTAATGGGAAAGAGAATGTAGAGAAAATTCGAGAAATGAAAAATATTACAAATAAAAATGTGTTATTTGCGAGATACAGAAATAATTAAAATAAATTTTTGTAATTTTAAAATTTGAATATAATTGGAACAATTTTGAAGATAAAAAATTCGTTTCAATTTTTTAGTAGGAAGTTTTAGTTGGAAAACGCACACTTAGAAAATACGCCCCTGGATTTACCACGGAAAAGAAAGAAATCGTTTTCCCGCGGAATGTTTCCCGTAAAATTGAAAATTAAAGATCAATATGTTTCGGTGGCTACAGTAATTGTATAAAAATTGAATTTTTCATGGATGTTATACATTTAATGGAATAGGGACAGCAGAGTTCGTGAAAAAGAATCTCGTTTTGGCGGGTGTTATATTGCACGAAGGACACAGCTGTTTTTCGATGCATCGAGCCTCTATGGGAATGTGAAATTACCAGGTGTACGGTGTACCCTGTAACGTTCCCGCTATCCCTACATTCGTACCCCTGCAATAAAATCAACCGCGTGACTCCCCTGCCCTCCTTCATTCTTATACCGACATTTAAAGATTAAATGTCTTTGCACTGTATTCTGGTTGATGTTAGTATTACATTTTTTCATGCGCATACTTATTGTTAGTTACTTACTGGGTTTATTTCATTTGTATTTAATACATTTAACGGTAATTATTTAGAAAGAGGTACTCCTCTCCGATTTTTATGAAATTTAAATTTTAAATATGTTATAGATTTCGAGATTTTGAACAACTTTTTCCTTTTCTCATATAAGGGGGCATCTTTTAGTTTTCGAGATATTTGCAAAAAACTATTGCTAGTACTGAATTGAATTTTCCGTATTCGTGCACTCTCTCAGTGTCGCCAAAAACAACCCAAATTAGTTGTTTTTTCCTCTCCTTCTTTTCCCCTTCCACTATCCCATTCCAGCACCATAAGCTCGTTGCGCATACTCCAACATCCCCCACTAAGTCCGTAGACTATATAGTCGCGTATTAATCTAGTCATCAGAGAGGGGGTAAACTGTATTCCCCTCGATTTTCTCGATCTGGGCAATCTGGCGACACTGGTGCACGCTGATGCACGCTGTTTTGGCGCGGCGTCTGTTTATTGTTTTTGTAAACACGCTGTAGAGATCAGAAAGAAAACAGGGTCTCACTCTGATCATACATATAAGTATAAGATGAGCTTTCAATTTTGAGAGACTACTCCTGAATTTTCATATGCGTGGTCGGGCCGGCCCTCTTCGCCTCCTCCAACGACCTAACCACAACTCACTCTATACTCTATTTGCATATTCTTTACATTGTAGATGTCATCCAGAATTTGCAGATTGTTCCACTCTTGTAGGCTTCTAAATAATTACCGATTTGCGAATAGTGTGAGTTGTGGTTAGGTCGTGGGAGGGGATGGAGAGGGCAGGCCTAACGGCCCGCGGCCCGCGGCCCGCCCGACCACGCATACGGAAATCCAGGAGTAGTCTCTCAAGATTTAAAGCTCATCTTATATAAGTATGTATAACCAGAGTGAGACCCTGTTTTCTTTCTGATCTCCACAACGTGTTTACAAAAACAGTAAACAGACGCCGCCCCGGTGTCGCCAGATTGGCACCCAAACGGATTGCATTCCTAGTCTAAGGTGCATCCAGGTGCACCGTGATGATGCCATGACGCGACGCCCGTTTTCCTTTAGACTTTAGAACACGAATCCGTCTAGCGGTCGGTCAGAACACTAAGACAATTGTTACAGAGTTCAGGCCTTGTAGACGGTCCCTTGTATTTTGTACCAACAGAGAGTATATCTCTGGTACCACCTATTCTTCTTACATCGTGTGTGTGCCTAACAACCTATCAGATTCTTTTCACTTATGAAAAGTATGTGCCATCCGTACGCCACAGTGCTGCCAGATGATGCCCAAACGGATATCATTCTCTTTCCTCCTTTTCCCCTTCCACAATCCCATTCCACACCATGAGCCACTGATATACATACTATGGATGCGGATTCCCATAAGCCAGCCACTGATATATATACTAGTATCAGAGAGTAATTAGTATATAATCAGTGCCATGAGCACACTCCAACGCCCCTCCCCCCCCCTAAGACCGTAGACTGGTCGCGCAACGTGTCTGGTCATCAGAGAGGGGGTACCTATATTCCCCTCGATTTTCTCGATCTGACAGCACTGGTACGCCAGATGATCACTATATATCAAAGTAAAGTGTTCACATTCTCATTCTAATTGTAAGACGATGTATTCGGTCAATAGTAACAATGTGTGCGATATAAGGGTGCGCACGCTTTGATGCTATTGGTCGTAAAGTGAGAATGAACACTTCGTCTATACATATGACATGTATTATCGGCAATGTCGGTCGTGACTTGAGAATGGTAATGGAGCTTTAGAAAATACATTGAATACCTATCTATACTTATGTTTTATCTGTGCTACAAATATCTAATATTTAAAAATTTATATTATTCTCTCTCATACCGATCAACCGATCATACCGATCTAACAAATCGTATTTGTTTAGAAGATTATAATAACTAATTTCCAATTGCTCATGCTAAATTTTGTATTATATTATGTACTCGTTTGAAATTTTCAATTGATTTGCAAAGATTAGTTTACCCGAGTTTATACGTAAAATATAGAGAGCAAAACTTATGCATCAAATATCTAGAGTACTGGAAGCAATATTAAAAACTTATTAAATTTATTATAAATATTACAGATTGTATTTTATTCGATAACATTTAATAACGGAAAATAACTAGTTTATGTGAAAAATTTCATTGTGAAATGAATTTTTACAAAATTGTCAAAATGTAACGTCAAATGCCACGTTGTATCGAATATACCAATGAGCTGTTCACAACAACAGCTGTAACGTGTTCCCGGCTGAAGAGTACTGTAAAAATTTATTTTGCAGTAATTGTTCAAAATGGATTATAAAAGTTACATTATATTCTTAGGATTAATTTTGAGTTTAAATTACGTTTGCTGCCAATATAGGACCAAAAACGTAAGGAGTTTACAATTTTCAAAAACTGTCATATGTATATGTTTCAGTTAATTACTGCATTAATTGTATATATTTTACTTAAAAACGTTTAATAACTCTAATAACTAGTTTTTACCAGTAATCATAAATAATATTTCACGTCATTTGCAACTTTATAACGTAATACCGTTTCCATTTACTTAACCTAAATTTATTAGTATTTAGACTGCGGATTTTATATGCATTTATGACAAAAATTAGTAGATTAAACACAAAATAGTGAAAATATCTGACGATTTGAAAAACACGATTATATTGCTTGTGGATTAACAAAATTATTAAAAGAAGGAATAAATGCTTATGCAGCTCCTATTTCTTGTAATTCGCTTCGAAAATGTTTATTTCGCATAAAGATCCGCAGTATAGTTATTAGTACTACTTGTACTTTTATTTAAGCATCATTTATTCGTTTTAGACTCAAGGTTCTTCCTTGTCAGATCGTGTACAACAATTGACGGAGCTTGCTCTTGCAAGGCCTGTTATCAAATTTAATAGCGCAAAATTTAAAGAATATGTGCGTACTACGCCAAGAAACTATTCTATTATAGTCATGTTTACTGCTATGGCGCCGCAAAGACAATGTCAAATATGCAGGTAAATGTAGTTTAATTTTTCCATCTGAGTTTATCACTAGACAGCGAATTTTATGCGTTTATGACAAGAATGAGTAGGTATAATTTAAAACAATAAAAATATTAGAAGAACTGAAGAAGATACTGTTATGACATTTTCAGACTATTAAGGCATAAAATAAATTTCTGTTTCACTCCAGTTTGTTGCGATCCAGGAAGTCAATTTTTATTTTGCTTAAAGATCCACTGTCTATTTATCACATTGCAAGTAACATAAGACATCCATATATATAACATTAGATATGTTTTTTAGGCACGCAAAAGATGAATTTGTGATAGTGGCAAATTCATTCAGATACTTACAGTCTCACTATAAAAAGTTATTCTTCGCTTCTGTAGACTTTGATGAAGGATCGGATGTCTTTCAAATGGTATTTAAATTATCAATTATCAATAATAACGACAATGTATTTTGATTTACAATAATTATTTTATATAGATGAGATTAGATACTGCACCGGTATACATGCACTTTCCACCGAAAGGTAAGCCAAAGCCTGCAGATACTTTGGACATCCAAAGAATAGGATTCGGAGCAGAGGCAATTGCAAAATGGATATCTGAACGCACTGATATTCAGGTGATTACGCACTAGGGTGGCTATTATTTTCGACTTTTGAATTTCTTTCAAATGAATTAACATTAAAATAATTAATTTAATACTCATAAAAACGTTTTTCCCGAATATAAGATTTTTCTTAAACAAACTGTTTTCGAAAAAAATTGAGAAAAACGTCGGATCAAAATTCAGAATTTTTCTATAATTTTAAAATTGAAGGAAGTGTGGTTTCACTATCTTTTATCAATAAACATTAGTGAAAAATGTGTTCTTTTTTTTTTTAACTTGCTGAACTTATTTTTGTTAATTGCAGATTTTTTACCACAGATTCTATATATTTTCTTTCTTTTTTGAGTCTTAAAAATTTTTAGTTCCACTTTCTCAAGTGTCAACGTCTTACAAAGAAAACTGTGAAAAATCTTATATTCGAAAAAAGCGATTTTATGAGCATTAAATTAATTATTTTAATGTTTAATTCATTTGGGGCACTTTTTCCCGTTATCCGATCTAGCTCAATGTTTGCAGAAATTTTTTTTTTTAATTATTTGAAACAACTCTGGATGGTGCCATAACACAAAATTTTGACAAAAATTTTTTACTACGGTAAATAAGAGCCACCCGATTACGCACATACGTAATAAGTACAAAGTAGAATTATTTATAATATTCTCTAACATATTACAGATTAGAGTATTTAGACCTCCAAACTATTCTGGTACAGTAGCAATAATAATGTTACTGGTACTCATTGGAGGATTCTTCTATGTCAGACGTAATAATTTGGACTTCATTTACAATAAAACCATATGGGGGCTTGGCGCATTGGTAATACAGGATTTTATAAATTTTATACTTCATGTAATGGTTAAGTTTAAAATAATACTGTCAACAGTTTTTCACTCTTACAATGATATCTGGACAAATGTGGAATCACATTAGGGCGCCTCCATTTATACATAAATCATCTAGTGGAAATGTGGCTTATATTCATGCTTCATCTCAAGGTCAATTTATATTGGAAACATACATAGTGATGGTTTTAAGTATCCTTTTATCCATGAAAATTCAGCAAGAATGTACAGTTGAACCTCGATAACTCGAATCTCGAGGGAAAAACTAAAATCTTCGAGTTATAGAGGTTTCAAATTATCGAAGTCTTCGAGTAAGAGAGATTTACCCTACGAAAATTCGACTTACAAGGGGTTTGTACAAGAGTCAATAATTTTCTGACTGTAATAGTTTTAGAGACAGAAAAGTTCAATTTTTGGAGATGAGTTATTTATTATATGTATGCATACATATAGTAAATATAATCTACTAGGGTCTTACGTATTACTATTACATATTAAAGAAATCTGTGGTTTTACTCTCAGTTAATGAATTAACAGATTGTTGATCAATGGTATTTTCAATGGTAACCAAATCGGAGAATACATTTTCTTCAATATCATCGCATCTTTCTACGTAACTTTGTAAAACATTTACACTGTTGTTTTGGCTTGTTTAGCTTCTACACTTGTGGAAAATAATTCTAGTTAAAGGAAGTTTTATTTCGAATTATAGAGGTTTTTAAAGTGCAGTGGAAAGGAATGAACAAAATTTTCATCTTATAGAGGTTTTCAAGTTATCGAGGTTTGACTGTAGTATTGTTTTCCTTAATAAAACGTAATTAGACGGTGCTGTGGTATTAGGTATGATTTTAATAACTGAAGCTGCATCTCGTAGAGGTGATGTAAAAAAGCGGCGAATATTCGTTGTTATAGGCGAGGTATTAGTCGCCATCTTTTTCAGCCTGTTGTTATCCATATTTAGGAATAAAGCACAGGGATATCCTTACAGGTACAGTAATTTTAAATTTTCAAATAACAATCAAGCATTATTACCAAACTGGAGTGTATTAATATACTCATAAGATGAATATATCAATATACTCTATTTTTTTTTATCTTCCGAACAATCAATATTACAACGAAACTTAGCAATGAATAATTATGTTGCAGTTTGCTATTCAAATAAGAGGAGTAAGTGTAGGAAGCCATCATTTGTATATTGCAAAAGAAACTTTCAACTTGCCCATCAATATTAACTACTAAGTTGCAAAAATAAAAAAAGGATTTGAGCATAATACTGGAGCTCTCGTCATTGTTAAAAGTGTTGTACCATAATCACGATTTAAATTTGTTTGTACGTACTGTAAAATAAATTAATATTTAAAGTCACTATTCTTTAATACTATTTAGGATGTTAAAATGCGTGTACATTCCTGAAATAAAAGATATAAACAACTTACTCTAGTTACTGTTACCATTTTATATTAACGTTTTTATTGGCTTCATAATACATACATAATAATATTCATAATATTAACACATAACACATAAAATTAGTCTCACACGCCCTCTAACCAAGTCCCAACAATTCACAATATATTGTTGACTAACATTTCATGTTAGTAATATGATATATATTCATTTAATAAAATTTAAATAATTACAATGTAGAATATTTAAAATATGTAAGGTACTAAAATTTTTCTAGATTTTGGATAATTCTGAAATGTTTCTATATACCACATATGCGTTAACACTGCAGTAGATATCTAAAAATAGAAATGCAAGTATTTAGTAGTATACACATTTTATGCATTAAAAATACGATATAAAATTTGTATACCTGGTTTACCAACACCCATATTGTAACATAATGATATGTAGAACTTTGCCACAATATAACAGAAAGGGATGTATAGATAATTATCTCTGTAATTTGTAAAGCACCCGACACATATTCAAAAAGGCTGCCATGTGGTATCTTATAAACTGTAGAATTGATTTCACCAATTTTGTCTTTTCGTAAACCACTAAGAATATAATTTGCTCTAAGTTGAGCATATGATGATAATATAATAATAAATGCGCATATCAAATGAATATAAGTAATGTTTTTCCAGGAAAAATAGCTTTCTGAACCTGCAGCGAAGCATTTAAAAATATATAAATGTAACTAAATTTAATTTAATAATTATAGAACAATTTGAGTATAAACATCTATTAACATTACCTTCAACAAATCCTTTAGACTCGCCTATAAGAGAGATTAAAGTCCCAAAATAATGATAGAATCCTATGATATAATGACATATATTCATCATTTTACCACTAAAAATAGTTATATAATTTGTTTCATAAAATCTTTTCCAACATTGAATGGTGAAAAGCAAGGCAGCTACAAATGTACTTTCTGGAGATACTACAAAGTATAAATATACAATGAAAACTGAAACATAAATGTAAAACTATTAATTTTTACACATTGTACTTACCTAATGCTTGTCTATTTGTTCCTAAACTCATATTTAATATCCATGTGACGATTTTAGGTATATCACTGTTCCATACATATTTATAAAATACCAAACATAATACACAACTTGAAGCAGGTGCAGCAAAAACATAAAAATGTTTAAACCATCTAGAATATTATATGTATTATTATTAATATTATTCAATTAATATTACTACCCTCTTCTGACTCACCTTTTAGGTACTTCTGCTTTCATTACAAGCGGCTGATAAGTATTATCAGAAAATTTACCATAACGATATGTACGTTTTATTAAAACAGGCAAATAAGGTTCCACATAGATAATTAATAAGCCAAAACTACCCATTAAAAATGCAGAAAGAAGAAATACAATACGTATCAAATTTATTTCCATTTTGTATTGTACTATGTTCCAGAATAAATTTATGAACCCTGTTTCGCTTCAAAAGGTTTTTTCAAATCAATGTATGTGTTCCACTTTCACATAAACCAGGTTACTGTAACAATAGAATATACAGGGTGAATCTTATAATGTGACGATCTTAAATAACTCGGAAGTTATTTGTTGTATGAGAAAATTTTTCAAACAAAAGTTGCATAATTTCCTTGGGGCCATACAGTGCTCTAATCTGTTTTGTTTTACTTTGTTTTTTCATCGAGATATGAGGGTTATCTTCGGTTTTTTAAATGGAATGTCTAATATTTTCTCTCAAATTTGGATAAATTATGAAATTCTGCATAAAAAAGTATTATACAAAGTGGATCTTATTAAAATGAATATAATTATTGAGATATTTTCAAATTAATAATCTTCTACAGGTTTTGCACTCTAAATTCACCCTTTTGCAAATAAATTTCATCCTTTAGCAAATCAATTTCACCCGTTTGCAAATCAATTTCAACCGTAAGTTTTTGTTTGTTGCTAAGAAATTAAAAATATTATCTATTGCAAAGATATACATCAAATACTTATTTAAAAGTAATTACTAGACTGCGGATTTTGATGCATTTATAGTAAAATTGAGTAAATAAAACTTAAAATTGTTGAAAAATTTTCAAAATTGAAGATGTCCATATACGTTTTATTCACTATTAAAATCATTAAGGGAAGAAATTACATTTAATTTGGTTTCTATTTCTTGCAATGGACGCAGACAATTTTCATTTTGTCATAAAGATCTGCTGTCTATTATATTTGCGTCAGCATTAGTAGCGCTTTTTGCTGGCAGAAAGACTGGGCATCTGCCCGGCAGAAGCTGCTCGGGCTGAACGAATGCAGTATTCAGGACCGAATTGGCTCCGTTTCAGAGGGCAGCGCGGCCGTACCAAGCCGCACTAATATGGCGAATGCCGTTTTCACTTTACAGTACGCTCACATTAATGCGACCGTGGTGACCTCTTAAACGAAGGCAGCTCGGTCCTGAATTCTGCCTGCGTTCTGCCCGAGGAGCTTTGAGCGTCGTTCTGACAGCATAATGCCCGCTATTTGCTCGCCAGGCTGTGCTCGATTCTGCTCGAGACGGCCTGGCTGACTGGGATATGTCCTAAAGTTACTACATACAGTCTATAAACCAATAAATATATTTACAACTGTATACAGTTGCAATTATCTCGTGTGTAGTGTGATTTTAATCAGAAAAATGCCACAACCCAGGTAGCACAAAACCGGTTAAAAGACGAATTTCAGACGCCTTTTTCAGACGTCTAAAAAGTCACCTAAAAGACGTCGGTTTAAGACGTCTAAAAGGCACCGAAAAGATGCCTAAAATAATCTTCAAATTTAAAAAAAAGTTATAACAAAAATTAGAAACTATATATACAATACTACTTTCTATGCACTGCTTGAGGGAATATTCCACTTTGTCTTCGAAAGTACCTTATTGCAATTCAGAAATTTATATGCTGTTGGCGGGATTCGAGCTCGGGACTACCCCGTTTACTGGATGATGTACAGTAATGTCCAAATTACTGTCCAACAGCCGTATTTTTGGTTGACAATAATCTGGATCCTGTATAGTATTTTTGTTACTTCAAAGGCGATTCGGAACATAGTGAAGGATTCATTGAAATTCAAAGGTGAAGCCGAACATAGAGAAGGATACAATGAAATTCAAAGGAGAAGCCGAACATAGAGAAGGATAGAATGAAATTCGAAGGAGAGTCCGAACATAGAGAAGGATAGAATGAAATTCAAAGGAGAAGCCGAACATAGAGAAGGATTGATTGAAATTCAAAGGTGAAGCCGAACATAGAGAAGGAAGAATGAAATTCAAAGGAGAAGCCGAAGTCTCCGAAGTCTCTTTCTTTCCAATACGCTGTCGTTCCTTGCGACCGAAACTTGAATCGTCGATTTGACCACTAAA
The DNA here is from genome assembly GCA_028455805.1 of Lasioglossum figueresi. Classification (NCBI taxonomy): domain Eukaryota; kingdom Metazoa; phylum Arthropoda; class Insecta; order Hymenoptera; family Halictidae; genus Lasioglossum; species Lasioglossum figueresi. The sequence continues at coordinate 1,453,145 of CM052201.1, forward strand.
TATAATTGGAATTATATCGTGTTTGGTCTTATATTAATAAAAAAAATGCCAGAAATTCGATAGTGAAATTTCATTAAAAAAATAATTAAAATTTCGATTCATTCGAGTCAATGTGTGGTGCTTACACCGATATACCCGAGCCGAGATCAATCATCGCCGCCTTCGGCGCGGCGCGGCGTCGTCCGCCAGTGGAGTGAGAAGACACTGGACATTGAACCTAGTATAAACAAAGGACAGTAATGCGGACCTCACTGTACTATTCTTTGACTTTTGCTGAACGTAGAAAAGTATAATAATATAATAATTATAGATATAATTATAGATATATGTACAGAAATGAATACGGTTCCAGGGACTATTGTATATGTATAATGTTTCAGATCCCATATCTACGGGTCCGTTACATTGTATCTCGCGGTGTCTTTAGGTATCGAATCAAAGAATGTTTTTCTTTAAACGTATCAACGAGCTGCCGAACTCTGTTCAGTCACAGCCCAGCCTTAGTAGAGAGAACATCAAATAAATATCGTTCTAAATTCAATACCTTTTTTTTTAATTAAAATAAATACCTTGCTTCCCAAAAACCAGTAATAACTAATATAATAACAAAACTTCTTTATTTTTCATTATTTTTTCATGGAATTTTCACCAACATATTTTTAAATGAAAATGATACCAAATGTGATATAATTTCGATGATATTTACTGGTGTAATGAATGATAAAAGTTTCGGACGCAAGGCAGGACAGCGTCTGGGGAAGAAAGAAACGCGGAGAGTTGCGGCGCGCCGATATAGATCAAAGTTCAAAGTCTTTCGCATACGCTGTCTTTCTTTGCGTCTAAAACTTTCATCGTTCATTACATAAGTAAATATTATCCGAATTATATCACTAGACTATGGATTTGATGCATTTTTTTACATGAATGGGCACGTACAATTTAAGGATTTGAAAGTAACGGAAATGGACTGAGGATATTGGAGGTGAAACAAGAATATTAGGATCTACAAATAATTTATATTCAGCACTTTGTGAAGAACAAGATTGTCTATGTACAGAAAATAAATGAAACAAAATATGAAAATGAGAATCGCTTTGAAAAATCACTTTGTGTCGTACCGATCAGCTGATTGTCTGATAGAGATCGTTTGAAAAGAATGCGAACCGTCGCGTCGCTTATCTCGATGCTTCTGGAAAGTGTGTCACACACCGGTGCTTCGGGTTGAGAGTTCGAGATCATTCATCCAGAAGGATCGAGAATGGGTTTCGGCCAATCACGCGTTTGGTCTACTGCCGGGCAAAATTCGGCTACATTGAAAATCAACATAGCGCTAGCACGCGCCAATCTTGAACACAGTGGACATGTTAAAAATATTCATATATCATATTTGGTATCATTTTCATTAAAAAATATCACAAATATGTAGAGAAACAGGTTATATACGCTACGATAGGATGACTGATGCGGGAGCTAAATGAAAGAACTACAGTAATGTCCGACTGTAAGTCTTGTTGAAAGCTTGACCGTATGTTCCTACACTGCCCATTCCATTGGGGGGTATATCCCGCGAGGGGCGAAGAAGCTCGAGCTGCTTCGGTCGCCGAGCAGTCTAAACACACTGCGTAATCCCATACCGGGCGGGTATATCGGTGTGAACTACTAATTCAATAACAAAATTTCTTTACTTTTAATTATTTTCTTGTGGAACTTTGACCAACATATTCATGGCATTTTACTAATAAAAATGATACCAAATATGATATATTTCCGATAATATTTACTTGTGTAATGAACGACGAATGTTTCGGACGCAAGGAGGAACAGCGACTCTACGCGTTTCATTCTTTACCATACGCTGTCATTCTTCACATCGAAAACTTTCATCGTTCATTGCACAAGTAAATATGTTGACCAAAGTTTCATAAAAAAATTATGAAAAATAAAGAAGTTTTGTTGTTGGATTAGTTACGTTTACACTTTTCGGCGACCGAGGCCTCTTAAGCTTCACTGTCCTTTTCTACGTTCGGGGCGGTCTTTGAAGCCACAAAAGAATAGTGTCCTGCTCATATCTAGGTCACAACACAGAACCGAGAAATGACTTACAGTTGGACATTACTGTATTGACGGTGAAGCCGTCCGCACCAATAAGTGCGATTTATTTTACTCAAAGACGTTGACACTGCGAGCGTCACTGGAAGAGTGACCGCTCAGGTAAATTCTAGCCCTAACTTAGTAAGCACGTCTTGTTGCCAGCGTGATTGCAACCTCGTTTCACTGCACCCTTCAGTGCTCTGGGCTTTTGCCTGGAAGGATACGTGTTGCGCTGTCGAGCCGAACTTTGCCACTCTAGACGTCCCCCCTATCTATATTTCTCACAAATATGTTGGCGAAGGTCCCACAAAAATATAATAAAAAATAAAGAACTTTTGTTATTGGATTAGTAGTAGTGGTCTATACCCGACCCGTATTATATGTTACACTTCTCGGCGACCGATGAGGGCTATTGAGCTTCACGACCCCTCACGGGGTATACTTACACCGCAGTAGTGGGGGTAGTTCTGGGACAATTAAGGCCAAACACTTGGGACATTTATCGATAAAACACTGGTTTTTACACAGGGTTATCGGTAATTAGTGATATAACTGAAAAGGTGGTGACTCTGCATAAAAAAATTAGTCCAAAATGTATAATAGAATAAAATATTTTCATATGTTGTTTTCAATTAAAATAATTAAACCAACTTTGAAAATCCGTCAAGTTCGCTGTGTTTAGTATCATTTTAACACGTTAAACGCGTTAAACGCCGCGCGCGTGTCGGTCCGTAAAACCGGCGTGGCGTTTAACGTGTTAATTAGAAAAATAGAACGAATACAATGGTAAAAGTTTGATTCATGAAACATCAAAAATAAAAAAGTTTAATCTTTCATCTATCCGGAATGCTTCGACTCTCAGCCTGTCATTCTTTTCCATTGGCCATTTTCCATTGTGTTTGGTATGATTATAATTAGAAAACCGAGACGAGAGTTTCATAATCAAAAATAAATAAAAAATTAGAAAAGTTGTAATCCTCTTCTTCGCTTGCATTAGTGAGTCTCATAGATACTCGACCCCTCATTGGCTCGGTCGTCATGCGTATTTACCGCTTTACAAATTCCAAGGTGGGACCCTTGTCCCCCCCCCCCCCCCCCCCCGGCGGGGAGAATAAAATTTTGACAATTACGGTAGATATCTTTTCGTCAGTTACGGAAAGAATCTGAGAGAATACTATGCATACGTATCTATTTTTGTACTGTATTATTTTAAGAACATATAAAAAAAGAGTAGGGTGTATCGAAGTTAGTGTAGTATGTCAAAGTAATATGTATATCAAAATTAATGTTATGAAGTACTAATAAATTACTACAATCTGTACTTTAGCATAGCCAAGATCAAATAATATATATATATATATTTATATATTATATAAAGTAATTTGACAAAGTAATGTTTCAAAAATAATATACATATTTATGACATGTAAGTTTATTTATTTTATGAATATGTTCACATTACAAAATTAAGTGGTAATAATTGTATAGTTCTTATCACAATAAACGGACGGATTTTGTTACACTAAAATAGACAGCTTCGTTTAAAATTATCGCAATACTTAAAATGATTTAGCTTTTTAAACTTATGCATTTCTAGTTATATGGTGAAAATTGGTATAATATTTCAACAGTGTTGGACTCCATATTTACAATTATGTATACAGTAAAGTCGAGATTACTGTCCTCAATAAACACCAGGTTCTAAGTCCAGTGCCTACCCATTCCACTGACAACCGACGCCGCGCCGCGCTGAAGGCGGCGATGATCGATCTCGGCTCGGGTATATCGGTGTAAACACCACACATTGACTCGAATGAATCGAAATGTTCAATTTTCTTAATTTTCATTATTTTTTTAATGAAATTTCACTATCGTATTTCTGGCACTTTTCCGATTAATATAAGACCAAACACGATATAATTCCAATTGTATTTAGTGGTTAAATCGACGATTCAAGTTTCGGTCGCAAGGAAGGACAGCGTATGGGAAAGAAAGAGACACTCATTCTGTCCTTCTCTATGTTCGGCTTCTCCTTTGAATTTCATTCTGTCCTTCTCTATGTTCGGACTCTCCTTTGAATTTCATTCTGTCCTTCTGTATGTTCGGACTCTCCTTTGTAGTAATAAAAATACGATCGCAAACACCAACATTACTGTCCACCATAAATACGGCTGTTGGACAGTAATTTCGACTTTACTGTATATAGATTAGTAATCATTTTTACATTATTTTAGATTACGTAGATGTGACACCAATTAAGTACCAATTTGAACTGTACATAGAAGAGAAGCGAAAACAGCCTAAAAAATAATACTTTTAATTTTTTATATTGGATGTTAAATATGTTACAACAAAATATAACTGACGGTAAAGTATTCTTTCCCGTGCAATAAAGCACAATGTTTAAAATTTTAAATACTTATTCTTCCACCTTTCATATTACAAAAAGCTTGAGGTAATAAAACCTAACACCAAACACGGATCAGAACAACTGGGCTAGTGGACGTAAATAGTGAAATGTAAAAATAATCTCTATTTTTAACTAGTTAACTATTGACTAACTAACTGTCTAGTTAAGTTAACCCTTTGCACTCCGAATTATTTTTCAATTTTCTTGCCAACAACTCTACTATTTTAAGTGTTTCATTTGAAATTTACTTCAAAGGACAATTCCTTGACTGCTACATATTTTAAACAATTTTGTTCACTAATTATATTAAATATTACCCACAAACTTTGTTGTAATTTATATTTGTGGAACTTACATTTGTTTCTAACTAAAAAATAAGACTAATACATATAAAATCCTGTTTGTTTACATTTCTCTTTCTCTGATGTCGAGTCGTAAGGATCGTAACATGTCAACAAAGGAGTGTAAAGGGTTAAATGCCAATGTAAAAGAGAATATAGTAACAGTAAGTACACATGAGTGCAGGTTTAAATATAATTTTTAGTTTATCTAGTATAGAGAAATAAAATTAATATGTTGCTCTAAAATGAAGAATTGACTAATGCGACTGATACTACATTATATTGGCATTGTAAACCTATCTTGGACACGGACTTCTATTCTAAAAATTAAGCAACCATTTTGCAAAAAATCTGTTAAATCTCGTAATCGCACATATTCCTTGTAACCGAAACCTCGTTTGTTCCATTCGCAGACTGGCTTTCTAAACGCTTCTAGGTCTGGTCTCGACAAAGTTATTTCTCGTATATCTTTTTCATAATCGTTTGGATGCACTAAAATAAAGTGCATCATACAATTGAATGGCCAATCCAGACCATCGTCATTTTCTGACTTCATTATGTGTAAAAGTAACGAGAGAAATTCTGAATCTTTTGGAGATATATTAATTCTAGCACAGATTTTATATCCATTGGGACTGGTATAAAAACCAGGACTGTAAAACATTTTCAAGGGATCATTCATCATACTTTCAAGTTTCTCCCGAAAGGAATGTAATCTCCAAATATATACACCATTACAACTACGCAAAAACATTTCTTCTTGGTTAAATCTTAAAGAAGTTTGCAGAGATGTAAGTTGAGATTTTTGATTAGACACAGTAATAGAAAGTTCTCTATTTTGTTGCTCCAACGTTACTATTCTTTCATATAAATTCCTAAAAAGAAGAATACTCGATAGAATTATTTACAAAAACTATAAATAATAAAATATTTTATAAAAACATTTGTTTCAGAAATACATATTAGCTTTACTTTACTAACTGCTGCCACTCCATTGGTGGTTCGCTATTAACCAAAGATGGTTCACTTTTCGGAGGTGGATCCCACAATTTTGATTCAGCAGTTAGTACATTTGTATGACTTTGCGCTAAAGATGACTGTGGCAGTGTTTTTAAAATCATCTACAAAATAAATAGGCAATCAGTTTCCTCAACTCAAACTGGAAATAATCATATATACATAGACAGCGGATGTTGATGCAGATGCATATTTTTGTAGAAGATCAGTTGACTGATGGGATCTGGACAGAAATTTGTTATGATTAGATGATTCCAAAAATATTTTTTATTTTGCATATTGCACATGTTTTGCATAAACGCATAGATTTGGCATATGTACATATTTGGCTAATAGTGTATAAAACGGGAATAAGCGAGATAGATAAACCTAATAGTAGATCGACCAGATTGTTTGGACACCCGTTATTTAGTTTTAATTTGATATTGTATTTGTTTTTTTAGTGGATTGTATATAGGTTTTGCACTCCAAATTCACCATTTTGCAAGTCAAATTCAACCTTATGCAAATCAATTTCACCGCTTTGCAAACCAATTTCACCCTTTTGAAAATCAACTTTAACTATTTCCAAATAAGGTATTTTTAAATCAGTTTTTGTAAAAAAAATCAAATCAAATGCAAATTAATTTAAGAAATTCAAAATTTTATTTATTGCAAAGATGTACATCAAATACTTATTTAAAAGTAATTACAGGTTTTGAAAAAGGGTGAAATTGATTTGCATAAGGTTGAATTTGACTCGCAAAAGGTTAAATTTGCAGTGCAAAACCTAGCTATAATAGGAACATTTCTAAATAACAAATATTCAAAACAAAAGAAGAATTTAACCCTTAGCATTCGAATTCAACTTTAGCCCTTAGCAAGTCAAATTCAACCTTATGCAAATCAATGTCACCTTTTTGTAAATCAATTTCATTCTTTTGCAAATCAAATTCAACCTTTTGTAAATCAATTTCACCCATTAAGAATATTTAAAATAATTATTTATTTATTACTGCGAGAGAAACATAAAATACAATACTCAATACGCTTCAATAAATACATACGTAGTTTCATTTTTTAAATTTATTGATCAGAAAATGGCTACAATGAATACAGGTTTTGCACTCCAAATTCTCCCTTCTGCAAATCAATTTCATCCTTTTGCAAATAAAGTACTTTTAACTATGTTTTTGAAAAAATCAAATTAAATGTAAATTAATTGTTAGGAAAGTCAAAATTTTATTCATTGCAAAGATGTACATCAAATACTTATTTCAAAGTAATTACCAATTCATTAGCTTTGTAATGTATGGAAACTGTGTGTAGATATGTACATTCATTGTAGCCATTTTCTGATTAATAAATTTCAAAGATGAAAGTACATATATATTTATTGAAGCGTATTGAGTATTAAGTTTTATGTTTCCCTCGCAGTAATGACACCGTTTATGTGTATCTAAATAAATACATAATTTAATCTAAATAAAGAAATAATTAATTTGAAATATTCTGAATGGGTGAATTTGATTTGCAAAAGGTTAAATTTGACTTACAAAAGAGTGAATTTGGAGTGAAAAACCTATATACATATCTACACACAGTTTTCATACATCTTTGTAGTAAATAAAATTTTGATTTTCGTAACAATTAATTTACATTTGATCTGATCTTTTTTACAAAAATTTACTTAAAAATAGCTTATTTGTAAAAGGTTGAAATTGATTTGCAAAGAAGTGAAATTAATTTGTTACTATACCTATTCAAAATATTGTTTACATTATTAAATGTGTCAATATCTAATAATCATTTACTAAACATTTAGGTATTGTATGAGGAATTATACCAATTTCGTATTCATAAAATTCGAACAATCATAGGGAATGGAAATATTCTAGCTAGGAAGAAATGTTTAATTTTCCAGTTAAAATAGCTCTGAGTGCAAAGGGTTAAAAATCACACTTTGAATACCAGATTCAGGGATCCAATCAAAATGTCTAGGTTCCTAAATTTGTACAATTGTTGAAATTGTAACAATGCATTTATGGGGAATGTGATACAAAGCCCAGGTATGAAAGGTTGAAATTGATTTGCAACAGGGTGAATTTGGAATGTAAAACCTGTACCCTAAACTCTTACCATGAGAAATGCACTATCCGTTACACGAGTCGGTCAGTGGGGTTAACAATGAAATACTCGCAATTAAGAATAAAGTTATTAAGATGCCTAAATGGTAAAGTTCTAAACATGTAATGGTGTCCAACTGAATTGCTGTACTAAGGGATAACTGCATTATTACAAAGGGAGAAGACGTCTTCTGCAAAGTATATGATAAGCAAATTCAATGCGACAGAAAATTGCAAATAAAACAACATTTAGATATACCAGTGTGCATAAAAAACTGTTGAACATCATAATAAATGTATAACTACTAATTCGAGTCACAACCCACATAACGTGTCAAGTTCATCGAAAAAAAATGTGGAGGAATTTTCTTGAAAAATACACAAATCAAGCTATTCTAAATGATTCGACGCTTTGCAAAAATTATTTGGACGGATGCTATAATTTAGCTATTGTAAACAATTGGAAAGATATCGATGACAATGATATGTGGATGTCCGTGGATGAAACAACGGATGTATCCGGTCGACATATTACAAATTTAATAATAGACAAGCTTTGTGAAAATGAAAAAACACAACCTCATTTGTTAGCTTGCAAAAAACTATTGTCACGTATTGTAGTTTAAATTACAACAAATATTATACATGTTTCCACTTATTATATCTGCATAAAGATCCGCTGTCTAATCATATAAAAAACCAAGACTAACAATTAAATGAAGACTAGTATTTGTTTCTAAGTGTGTATGTAAATCGTCTTCTGTGTGAAAAATGTCTGTACAGCCAACATTTTTAAAATGGCAATACATGTTTTGTGAATCTGGAAGACTTGTTTTGTGTATACATTGATCAATATGAGCTTCCATATCCACTGGAGATAACTTAATTTCACAACCAAACTGTTGATAAAGACAAGGTGTACGTTGTTGCGATATCTCTCTGCTTGTATATAAATCTCTGAACAAATCGCTTTCAGACTTTAATGGCTGACTATCAACTGGACAACAAGCACCTTCCTTTCTATAAATAAATATTACTTTATAAACATAGATTATATGTACAACGGTTTACTATATACTTGTTAATGTTACAGATATGATATAACTTACTGAAGCCAAGTGTATATACATTGCGAACAGAATTTATGACCACAAGATGTTAAAACTGGATCGCGTAGCCAAGTTAAACAAATAGGACACTCGAATCTAGGCTCAAGGTATTCTTTCATACCGTCACCACACTGCATATAATACTCGAATTACCAGTAAAAATGTAAAATAATAAATTTGTTAACACAAAATATGAAGCAAAGCTTTACAAAATATATTATAAATGCTATCGAAGAAAATCCGTTTCAGTAAGAAAATAAAATACAGTAGAAGTATAATATATGTATAATAACTAGACTGAGGAACTTTATGCGTTTATAGCAAAATTGAGTAGATGAAATTCAAAATTGTTGGAAGATTTTGTCAATATATGATTTCTCCTCTATTGCAATCAGTAAGGGAAGAAATAACATGAAATTTGGTTTCTCTTCCGTGCAATCGATATAGACAATTTTTATTTCGCATAAAAATCTGCAGTCTAATAATAACATTTACAATTATAGGTTTAACATATAAATAGGTACGTACAAGAATACTTTCTTCTGTAGCAATAGTACATTCTTTAACATTATTAGATTTAGCCATTATCTGTGAAATATATGTAAACAGAAATGAGTTAAAACCTTATGGTACCATATTACGTACGCAGATATGCATCAAATTCTGCCACAAATAAATCAAATGTTTCCGCGTATGCACAATGATAGTATTTTCGTGTTTATAAAATTTTTAACTTACTTGGAATTATGAATTAGAAATCACATATGGAAACAAATGTATGCATTTTACAGATTAATGTACCGTTACTTCACCTAATTGATTCGATAAAAAAGATATAAATTATAAAATAAACTATATTTTGTTTTAAATATAAACTACCTGATGTAATTTTAAGAATGACACTTCAACAAATGATTGAACTGAACCCTTTCTCTGTTGATGGTTTATAATAGTATATGTACACACAATGAAAAAATAACATTACTTCTATATGTATGGATGAATCAACATAGTAAGCACGTCACGCTCTACGACTACACTGTACTTAGACCACCGCATCGACGACCGACGAGACGACGAGACTACGGGAGTGTGTTACTCGAATAATTCGGTGTTCTCTTACGCCCTCTAGGATATATTCTGGCTGGAGTGAGAAACAGAAGGCCACAGCCGCGCCGGCACAGACGTCTGATCACAGACGAGGTATAGGAGTAGACCAATCACCCAATGCATTTTTCTGTCTCACTCTCGTAGGGCTCCAGACTCTGGAGTCCAGAGCTCAGTTACCATTCCATGTCACATTCTAGCGTACCGACCAAAACTAATATTGTGGAACTTATTTGCCTACAACGGCGCTGTTACTAGGCCTGCAGGCAAGCTCGAAAATGTGAGCCGAGTTCGAGTACAATAATGTCCTGATT
>CM052201.1:1464306-1481312 GCA_028455805.1 Lasioglossum figueresi
GATAGTGAAATTTCATTAAAAAAATAATGAAAATTAAGAACGTTGAAAATTTCGATTCATTCGAGTCAATGTGTGGTGTTTACACCGATATACCCGAGCCGAGATCAATCATCGCCGGCCAGTGGAGTGGGTACCCAGATAGCACAGTCCGTTTTTAAGTCGTCTTTTTCTCGTCTTTTTTACGTCTTTACGTCTTACGGCCCATACAGACGTCTTTTACACGTCTAAAAAGTCGTCCTTCTGGAGCCGTCGTTTATGCGGCTCCAAAAAGACGGCTTTTTTGCGTCTCATTTTTGCCGTGAAAAAGACGGCTTCAAAAAGGCTTTTTTTTCAAAGTCGGTTTTATTTTTTTAATTTTCCATTGTTTTTAGATTATAATATATTTAGGCTTGACTTTTTGTTGTCGTAGATCACATGTAGGGAAAGTGACATGGAGACTTGAGGGTGTCATAAATTAGCCCTTCCTCGGTCCCAGCGAAGACGAAAAGACTGTCCTGCGACCTCGGTGCAGAACACAGGCCTTCTCTAAAATCTAAAATATCGACGTTTCGGTCTAACGTACGAGAGATAAGTAAGTATGATCCAAATTACATTATGTTTGGTGTCATTTTTGTCAGAAAAATGATACGATTGTGTTGGTAAAAGTTATATAAAAAAATAATGAAAAACAAAACAATTTTGACACTGCATTTATATGTTGTCTCACTGATATACCAGACCCCGTCATGTTACACTTTTCGGCGGTCGAGCTTCTAGGCCCCTCGAGAGGTATACCCCATGCTCTACAGTTAGGATCACACACACTTTAGAATAATTTTCAATCAGAATAACTTTTTTTGTGAATGAACCAAACGGTATCAATTTCTCTATAAGGCTAGAAGAATTAGTTCAGTGAATGACGTCCAAAATATATGTATGTTGAAAAAATGCATTTGGTCGAAATTATGAAAAACAATAGTAAAAATTGATTTTTACAACTTTTTTAACAGGACCAATAACGAAAATTTAAAAGATGTGTTTGGTCAACTCGTATAAATTATATACGTTCTGAAAATTTTATTGAAATTGGTTAACTGGTTTACGTGTTATAAACGATCAAAAGTGGTAAAAATTGCAATTTTTCATGATTTTCAGCATTTTTTTATCACTTTTGATCGTTTATAACTCGTAAACCAATTAACTAATTTCAATGAAATTTTCAGAGCGTATATTATTTATACGAGTTGACCAGATACATCTTTTAAATTTTCGTAATAAACTCAGCTACAAAAATTGGATAAATGATTTTTTACTATTGTTTTTCACAATTTCGACCTGTTCAGGAATCGACCGTCTAAAACTCCGGTTATCGAGCGTCCAAATACAAACGCGGATCGATCTACGCATCGATACGTGCATTAATCGGCAGTGCCGCGCGTACCCGTTACGATTACGGATCGATCCGGTCGTAACGATCTTTTTCACTCTCGAGCCATACATCGAGCGACATACAGTAAAGTCGGGTTTACTGTCCTGGGTCAACACCGGGTTCTAAGTCCAGTGCCTATTCATTCCACTGGTGGTCATCGGTGTAAACGCCACACATTGACTCGAATGAATCGAAATGTACAACTTTCTTAATTTTCATTATTTTTTTATAAAATTTCATTATCGTATTTCTAGCATTTTTCTGATTAAAATATGACCAAAACGATATAATTCCAATTGTATTTAGTGGTGCAAATCGACGAGTCAAGTTTTGGTCGCAAGGGAAGACAGCGTATGGGAAAGAAAGAGACACTCATTCTGTCCTTCTCTATGTTAGGCTTCTCCTTTGAATTTCATTCTGACCTTCTCTATGTTCGGAGAACATGCTCTCCTTTGAAGTAACAAAAATACGATCACAACACCAGGATTACTGTCCTCCACAAACACGGCTGTTGGACAGTAAACCCGACTTTACTGTACATGTATTCTTGACGCGCGACTACATCTTTTGCTCAACAATTTGACTGTACGTCAGTGTACAGTGTAGGCGACTATTCGCTCTCGTGTCTACCGCGGGATTATCGTTTCCGAAAGGAGCATCGCGATATTTATCGCAATAAAGACAAGTTTGTGTGACCAAAGTGATCCGGCCTCATTTTTACTCACTCCCACTGCATATCCTTGTCAGGATAGTACCTGCTATCCACCCTTATCATCGCCACGCGCAAACACGACCAAATGCATTTTTTCAACATATTTTTCAGACGTCATTTACTAAACTAATTCTTCTAGTCTTACAGAGAGGCTGAACTTTAGAAACCCCCCCCCCCCCCCTCCTTTCGATACGTGACACACGTCATTCTATTCGTTTTGACATGCTAAAGACAAAATGTATGTGTCATTTTTGGCTGAAATGAATAGTTTTAGAGATATTCATGAAAAACTGCAGCTACTACACATTAAACTTTGTGTATCGAGTATATACTCGAGTAGCAATGGAGAGGCGACGGTGCTGCCGCCTATCGTGGCTGTCGATATGCTACCGAATAATGAGAATTATGCGTCGTAAACGTAAAAGTAAGACTTTTGAGTCAAATAGCCCCCTAGATTGATCTTTTATCTACCGATTTTGACTAATAAGAAACCCCGTCTTTGCATTATTGAGAAATCAGAAGTGGAATCCCGGACCCTTGCAATCCTTGCGTACGTATACGTGGTCTAGCGGTGTGTGAGTGTACTGTGGTGATTGTGTGCAGTCACGCGCGAGTGTCGTCTGCCTAGGAGACGCAGTCCTTAAATGGCGCAGTCTATCTCTATATCCAGGATGTTCGTCCGCGAACGTAAACTTTGTCGCGACGAAGAGGGTGTCGTGTTCGGAAAAACGGTCGGAGTCGAGACGCCGAGAATGAACTAAGTGCCGAGATCGAGTCGAGACAGGCCCCCCTTTGTCTGCAGTATTAGTGCGGGTCAGTCCCAAATAAACACGCGCGAGCAATGACATAAGCCATACGTCGACTGCTCAGTATCGGATTTTCCCAATTCTTTTAACAACGAGGGGACGAAGGACGGTTTTTAGTAAGTGCTCGGACATGAATAGTTAGTTCGTTTCGAAGTATTCATCCGGTCGGGTTGTTGCGGATTGCGTATCCCGGCAAGGTTTAGCCAAAGGACATTTGTATTGTCGTTCGGATCGTGTTGGTAAACGATATGCAATTCTGCGTTCTATACACACACACATACACTCACAAATATAAGGGATCCCTCGGAGTCAATCTCCGCCAGGTCGTGCTTAGTACACACTCGCATACATGAGGGATCCCGCGGATCACAACCCGCCAGGTCGTGCTTAGCACACACCCACACACACTCGACGGATCCCGCGGAATTATATTCCCACCAGGTCGTGCATAGCACACATATATACATGGGATCCAGCAGGCCACATGTCTGCCGAGTCGTGCATTACAACATAATCAAACACAATAAACGCTCACACCTTCATCGTCTATCATAAATCAATTGTAATCTATACTTTCTGGGGTTTTTATGCCGCAAGGCTTTTCCCCCAATGAGCCAATAAATTAACAATTATATTTCGGCTCAAATTTGTTTTAAATTATTTATTAATTAATCCTCCTCCACAATCATATCCCACAACGAAAACACAAATACGGGATTTCTCCATGTTGGAGAGATTCCGACGATACACAGGATATCGTTGGTTGTCCGAGCGGTTAAGAAGTTGGACTACCAATCGGTGGACCCGGGGTTCAATCCCGTCGGAGTAAGAAATTTCTTTCTCCGTTCATTTCCAGTTTAAATTTTCGCGCTTGACTTTCTACTTCCGTAATAACATCAGAAAATTGTTACCCTCAGCAAAGAAGTTTCACTTCAAAAATAAAATAGATCAAATAAAACAAACGCTTTATTGTAAATCCATGTATGAAATAACAAATACTTCCCAATTAAAGGGGCACTAGGAGACCGTGTCGTAAACACAGACAGAAATTGGAGCTGGCGACGCAACAAAGTATTTAATATTGCGTTCGTTGCCGGTTGCGGCCCGCGCGTAGTCTTATGTTGTTTCCACTTTCGGCCCATTGCAATTGCAGTCCGCGCGTTGCTCGTTACTGATCTAGAGGGGCGACTCGCTCTTGTCGCTCGCATGCGGCATTGCCAGGCGACACTAGCGCCACGGCAATGCGCGGAAGCGCATGTAGTCCCTACACGAATTATTCGAGTGACACGAACCTCCCGTAAGGCTGACAGTCTATAACAGTATCTCGTCGGTGACTTGACAAATTCTGGGTAGGCGATCGTTGAGAAATAACGCGACTTTACCTTGCGTGGACAAGAGTCAACCCAGTACTCTTGTCCGAATCATTGATACATACAGACGTTCTACCTCATCTTATGTGCTATTTTTTAGTTTTCTATTGATTATTATTTCGTGATTAGTTTCTTTTTGTATTAGTTTTTACGCAGTACTAGTTTTTAAGTGATAAAAATGGTAGGGAACAGAAAATGTTTTTTGACTATGCAACAACGCGTGGATGTTCTGAAGGACTTGGAGACATCCTCTATTGCATATGTCGCTGAAAAGTATAAAGTACATCCCAGGACAATTACACGAATTCAAAAAGACGCTACGAAAGTCTACAACTTCGCAGAAAGAGGGACACTGGAGAAACGTCGGAAAAATTTAAGGCAATCGAAGTATGAAGAGTTGGAGCAACGGTTGTTTGTATGGTTTGCAGAAAGGAGAGCCGCAGGAGATATTCTATCGGATGCGCTACTTACAAATAAAGCAGGCGAATTGAAAGAAGAGTTTGAAGCGTGTTCCAATTTTAAACTTAGCCAAGGATGGCTCGCAAACTTTAAAAGACGTCACCACATTCGACTGCTTCACGTATATAGTGAAAAACCCGGTGCCGATGAACATGGAGCTAATTTATTCGTTAGTAATTTTGAAAAATACATTCAAGAAGAAGACATTAATTTAGAAAATATTTATAATATGGAGGAAACCGGGTTATTATGGAAAGCTTTGCCATCAAGAACCTTGGCGCGTGACACTGAGCAAAGTGCGAGTGGATACAGACTACGGAAAGACAGAGTGATGGTAGGACTGTGCGCGAATGCTACTGGGACACACAAAATTACGCCTCTTGTAATAAACAAATTTAAGAAACCAAGAGCTTTGAAATATTGTATGAACCAACTTCCAGTTATTTTTAAAGCACAAACCAATTCGTGGATGAAACAGTCTATATTCGTAGATTGGTTTGAAAATCATTTTAAGAAAGCTGTACGTCAATATCAGTTAGAAAATGGGCTGTGCGGAAAAGTGATTTTACTTGTTAATAATTGTACAAGTCACAAATTTCCGAGCGACTATGAACACGATGACAATTTTGAAATAAAATTATTACCTAACACCACATCCTTGATCCAACCAATGGATCATGGAGTAATTGAAAAGCTAAAGAGACGATTCCGACATAAACTGTCACAGCATGTCATTGCACACGGTTATGGCCTAGAGGAATTTTACAAAAAGTATACAATTAAAGATTGTCTACACGCGATCAGTGCATCTTGGGAAGATCTGACATGCAGTGATATAAAACATGCGTGGAAGAACATTATTCCGAACATGCAAACAATTGAAGAAACGGAGGAAGATACAATAACATCCGAAATGCAGCAAGTTTGGTCACATATTTCGAAGCACGACGGAACGGTCGAAGACATTGAAAATTATTTCACTGCATGCAGTGAGGAGGAACGGAGATTGTTAGGAACATTAGAAGGAAGGGACACAGAGGAAGGAGATGAAGAATGGGCCGTAGAGGAAGGAGACGAAGAAAGGGCTGCAGGGGAAGGAGATGAAGAAAGGACCGCAGAGGAAGGAGATGAAGAAAGGACCGCAGAGGAAGGAAATGAAGAAAATGGAATGAAACTACATCCAAAAATAAGAAAGGACTTTGAGAATGTCTTTCAACAGTTCGAACGTCTCAAAAAATACCTTCCACCTCCGGAACGATGTTTCTTAGGAGGACTAAAATTAACAATCTTAGGTAAGACAATTGAAATAGAGAATTAATAAATAATACGTCATATTATTTTAAACATAACACCACACTTTTTTTAGGCTATACAACGTCAAAGAAAAGAAAACTCCGATAATAAATTTTTAAACGACTCATTTTACATAATCAGAAAAATAATCAGAAGAAAGTTGTCAATAAAAATGTTAGCATTGCATTGGTATTTTAAACAATACAGTAAATAATACAGTTTTCCTTCTTTTTCACTCGCTATCCTCTCATATGTCCTACAGTTACTCTATATCGTCAATTAAACCACTAAATACAGTTGAAATTATATCGTGTTTGGTGTCATTTTAATCAGGAAAATGCCAGAAATAAGTTAGTGAAAGTCACATAAAAAAATAATTAAAAATAAAGAAGTTTTGTAATTGGATTAGTAGTAGTTCACACCGATACGCTTCGGCCGCGCGATCCATATTTACATGCTGTCCTTTACTACGTCCGGCTTCGTTTGTACTCTCGGCGCGGTACATGACAGGCACAGTCATAAAAAAATAGTGTCCTTACACGTTATTGCTTCGTGCAGAACAGAGCCGTTTGCAAAATAACGCGACTTTACTGTA
Organism: Lasioglossum figueresi; assembly: GCA_028455805.1. NCBI lineage: Eukaryota > Metazoa > Arthropoda > Insecta > Hymenoptera > Halictidae > Lasioglossum > Lasioglossum figueresi. Next base: position 1,470,950 of record CM052201.1, read on the forward strand.
CCTCGTCGGTGACTATACATGATGTTAATACAACCCTAAACCATATAAACCTATAGACACGGCACAGATAATGTTTGTTGAAGAAATGATAAACTGAATTTGTGACGTCACATTTTACAAATGATGTATAAGCTATGCCACAGCGTACTCTAGTACTAACTGTGCTGAACAACGTGGCAACACTGCTTGTATGGGGATCGGGAATCCGATTTTCAATAATGGGAGTCTTGTGTTTGGGATTATAATTAACGCTTTTTTTCATAGAAAATTATGTTAAAATACATAATTCTTTATTAATTATGTATTATGTATAAGCAATATATAAATATTAGATTACTTTTTTTAAAAAATATCGAAAGAGAAAGATAAATGGTTCGAAGAATATTCGTAGGCCCTTAGATTCTTTTAGGTGCAACTGTGCATGTGCATTAACAATTGCATCACTTCTTTAAATAGAAATGCATATTTTTTCTTACACTAATCGATTCCTCTGTTCATTCTACATAAAAAATAATTATAACGCTATAGAAAAAAAATTTTTCGAGATATTTTCAAAACCTGTCTTTATTGAAGAAAATACTCATTAGTTTTCGTATTCAACTTACGATACGTAAATTGCTACTGAATGACGAAATGCTTGCTCGTACATACACACACACACATAAATCAGTTTCTGTTATAACAACAATGTCGAAACGGTGTTTACGTTTACTAAGTACATTGTTGTGAAGCGCTTGAGCATCTACTTCAATATTTTAAATTTTCATTACGGGCTCTAATAAAAAAAGTTATAAATGGTGCCCCTTTTACTTTCTCATGTAATTCTTAGCAATTGCAATTTCTTCAAAATTCAAAATCTTCTAATTGTACAAAACAGTAAGGTCGTTTGGTCCGATCATGAAAAATTTATACTGTTTTAACTCTTAGCACTCGAATGACGACTCTGAGGCGCCACTAAAAATTGCTGTACTATTATTCAAAATATTATCTACATTATTAAATATGTTGGTATCCAATCTATTACTAAACATTTTAGGTATTGTATGAGGTATTATACCAATTTCATATCTACAAAATTTAAAAAATCATAGGGAATGGGAATATTCTAGTTAGGAAAAAATATACAATTTTCGAGTTAAAATTGTTCCGGGTACAAAGGATTAAAGTGCGTTCAAATACTTTTGTGGTTCATTGCACATACTATACCTACGCCGAGTCTATAAGTACACTAGCTGCTCGCGGAGTGCCTACGAGCCTACGGCACGCCATCCGGAGCTAGGCCCTCCGGGCGGGTTGCGCCCTACCACTGGCGGTATGTATACTGTATACCTGAAAAAGTTGTTATAGCAGATAAAAAACGCGCACGGATCAGCTCAGAACCGGCTGATTACTTACAACCACCGCGCTTCATAATTTCAACCTCGACAGATAGACAACACGTGCGACAGACTCACCGAATCAGATAGATGCGATTATACGAGGTGTGATCAAAAAGTAAGGTGACTTTTTGAATTTCGCGGGATACCTACAGTCGATTTTCGTTTTCTTTTTTTTCTTATGCTGGTACACTCGTCCCGAACATATGTTCACAGTTTCAGCTATATAGCATTTTTTGTTTGTTTGCGAGAAGCACAAAGGTTAGAAGAGTTTTGCGTGGTCGGCGATTTTGTTCCGAAACTGCTTAATTTTGACCAGAAGAAACGTCGCACGAGCATCGCTCAGAAGCTGTTGAATGACGTCAACGATGATCCTGATTTGCTCAAAAGGGTCATAACTGGTGACGAATCATGGGTATATGGTTATGACGTCGAAACCAAAGTCCAATCGTCCCAATGGAAGCCCCCAGAAGAGCCAAGACCGGAAAAAGCACGCCAGGTTCGATCAAATGTCAAGGTTTTGTTCACTGTTTTCTTTGATTAGCATGGCGTAGCGTATCAGGAGTTCTTACCGCAAGGTCGCACGGTTAATAAGGAGTATTACCTTGAAGTTATGCGCCGTTTGCGTGAAGCAATACGAAAAAAACGCCCGGAATTTTGGAAACACAATTCATGGATTTTGCATCACGATAATGCACCTGCTCACGCATCGTTGCTTGCGAGTAATTTTTTGGTCAGAAACAACACCACGATCATGCCTCAGCCACCATATTTACCGGATTTGGCCCCCTGCGACTTTTTCCTGTTCACAAAACTGAAGAGACCCATGAAAGGACGGAGATTTGCAACGATCGAGGAGATAAAGACAGCATTGCTGGAAGAGCTCAAAGCTATACCAAAAAGTGCTTATCAGAAGTGCTTCGAGGATTGGAAAAAGCGCTGACATAAGTGTATTATATCTGAGAGGGATTACTTTGAAGGGGACCACATAAATATTGATGAATAAATAAATATTTTTTGACAAAACTAAAAAGTCACCTTACTTTTTGATCACACCTCGTACATACATACACACATACTTTTCTATTTTATATACAGTGACCCACGAAAGTATTCGAACGCTCTTTAATACAGAATAACCAAATGCTGACACATGCCAACACATGCTGAAAATTTCATTGAAATCGATTAACATACACACGAGCTACAAGGGGTTAAAAATGGTAAAAATCGTAGTTTTACACGACTTTTGATCACTTTCTGCTTCAAATCCACAGAATCGTACATATTTTGATGCGTCTCGTTTTTTCCTGCGTCAACCGATTGCGATGAAATTTTCAGCATCTGTATAACTAACATAGATCTACGAAACATATATTTTAAATTTTCATCAAAAAGTTTTTCATCAAAAAGTTTTAAAAAATGTCTCTTTTATTTTTGCATGTAACCTTGTAAATTATAATTTTTGAAAAATCTTTTTGGCATATCATTTCATAAACCAATGCTTCTAATTGATTACAAAAAGATCAGGTCGTCTGGTACAATTATAAAAAAGTTATTCTGTTTTAAAGAGCTTTCGAATACTTTTGTGGCTCACTGTAGATTGAAGATAGAAGATAGAAAATAGAAGATAGAAGATAGAAGATAGAAGATAGAAGATAGAATAGTGTATAAGGTAGTTTAAGTAAATATAAGCTTCTGTAAATAGTTCTAATCTCTCTCTCTTTAGAAATAAGGATAGTTACTAAGTGTAAAGTTAGGATTAAGTTAGTACGTAAGGTAATATTAAGGTTAAGTCAAGAGTAGCGGGTCGGAGGACAAGAGTGTAAAGGAGAAGGGAAAAGAAATGTAACCCTATGGGGAACATAAATATTATGCTCATGATAGAAGATAGAAGATAGAAGATAGAAAATAGAATATAGAAGATAAAAGATAGAAGATAGAAGATAAAAGGTAGAAGATAGAAGATACAATAGATATGTGTACAGTAATTCTTCAATCGGTGTCCAACAGCCGTGTTCTGCACGTGCGGTGGTGGTATAGAGACACTATTTTTTTATGACTGCGTCTACCACGGCGACCGCGTCGAGACTTCAATAGAAAGCCCGAACAGAAAGAAGGACAGAATGAAATACGAATCTCGTGGTCGAAGCGTGTTGCAGTCGCCGGCACAGTTTAAAGGCCCGCGAGTTCTCACAATGTAATGGCAATGATAGAATTATTTATTTTTCATTATATTTTATAGAAGTTTCACTACCTTATTTCTGGCATTTTTTCTAATTAAAATGACACCAAACACGATATAATTTCAACTGTATTTAGTGGTTTAATCAACGACGAGAGTTTCGAACGCAACGAAGAACAGCGTATGGGAAAGAAAGAGATGCGGACAGTCGCCGTCGCCGATACAGTTCAAAGAATGTCCAATACGCTGATCTTCGTTACAACCGAAACTTTCACCGTCGATTAAACCACTAAATACAATTGAAATTATATCGTGTTTGGTCTTGTTTTAATCAGAAAAATGCCAGAAATAAGCCACTGAAAGTCCCATAAAAAGATAATGAAAATTAAGAAGTTTGAACATTCGATTCGTGGTGTCAATGTAGTGTTGTTCACACCGATATGTGGATAGGCACTGGACTGCGATTGCACAGGCGACTCCGGACACCGATTGAAGAATTACTGTATATGATCTAAGTGCAGATTTTACAGCGTTACCAGCTTTAAAAGTGTAATGTTGCCGTATTAGATTCATACAAAAACGTCGACGTTCGCATCGAAAGAGTTCGGCGGTTTCTTTCCTGTTTTCCGGAGCAGCCGAAATTTAGACATAGTTGTGCTAATTCAAATACATTGTAATTGAATTACGCAATTGAATTACATTGTATTTCAATTATATAGTAATTCAACTACGTCGTAACTGAATTACATAATTCAAACCTTTCAATTAATTCAATTAGTAATTATTTCAATCAAATGTGTAATTGAAATACAATATAATTTGGGCTCTCCAAATTGTAGCCCAGAACTTTGAAGAAGTGCGATATATTTTTATGTTTTTCTGTCATATACTTGTTCGCTGTCTATGCGGCGTATTTTCTATTCCTCGTCCTTGTATTTCGTAATTAATGTAATATAATTACAAAGTATTTTATAATTGTACTCCAATTGCAATTACGAATTATATTGTAATTTAATTGAATGAAGATCTGAATTATAAATTACAATATGACTGAATTACAATGTAATTCAATTACTTTGTAATTATAATTCCTGGAGTAATTTAATTGTAATTCTGCACAACTCTGAACTCAGAGGCATATTGGCTCTGTAGTCTTGTAAATTTATTGTAAATAATGTTATTGATACATTGTAAAAAATATATAATATATGTTGTATACATATGTATAAATCTAAAAGTTCCATCAAGTAATCTCGAAGATCATACGTACACTTTTAAAAATTTCTGTTTTGTATGTATTGTTAACGAATGTTATCACACACATGTCAACGTAATTAATTTGAATTTTAATAGGAAAAGTATTATTTTTCGATACGAAACTATTAAGAAATTTGTAAACAATCGCAGTACCCAGATATGTAGTACCTGGATATCCATGCAGGGCTTTCCGTACGTCCCAGGGAATTCCAGATAACATCTGTATGTCCCGAATACGTCCCAGATAGGTCCTACAAATGTCCCCGTTAGAACGCGGATGTCCGGCTGGACATATTCAGGACATTTAAAAACTTGTGTGCGAAATGTTTCCCTAATGTTTAAACCTATTAAACAACGTTCATGTACAGTTACTCGAATTAATATTCTGACACTCTAAAAAAGGCGATAACTTTTTTAATATTGTACTATACGATGTGAACTTTGGCGAAGTTTCCGATAACATCCATTCTCAGAATATGATGAAATTTTCAAAATAGGTTCTTTTTTGACTAAAATGACGATTACCAGAAGGATTTTTGCCGACTCGAAAAAAAAAATTTTTATCATTTCAATGTTGCTCTCTACCTTACCGACTTACCGACTTTCTATTTTATATAGAATATCTTCCATTAATTGTAAAAATGGATCATCACCAGCCTAGTTCACCTCATAGCGCCATAAAAATTCACACATATGATCTATATAAGCGAATCCTCTTTAATTTTGAGTGATACATACATAAGGTAAACTTTCAATTTTTAAAGACTACTCCTGGATTTTCGTATGCGTGGTCGAGCCGGCCTGACGGCCGGCCCTCTCCGCCCCCCCCCCCACGTCCTAACCCAACCTAATCACAACTCTCTCATTCTAATCAAGTTTAAATGACTCATTATAAAATTATACAACTTATACGACTCTAAAAGCAGTTGACGAACTGTCGCATCATACTGACGCATGCGCACAGCACCAACATAAAGTAGGAAGTCGGTAAGTCAGTAAGTCGGTAAGGTAGAACGCGACATTGAAATGATAAAAAAATTTTTTTCGAGTCGGCAAAAATCCTTCTGGCAATCGTCATTTTAGTAAAAAAGGAATCTGTTTTGAAAATTTCATCAAATTCTGAGAATGGACGTTATCGGAAACACAGCCTGAATTTTTTTGGGAAGCTAGAGCACCGACTAGATATAGGATATCTAGTCGGTGGCTAGAGTAATTAGTTTACTACAGGATGTGAATTTTTTTTTAAACAGCAATTGATCGGAATAGATAATGTAAAAAAAAGTATGTTACGAAAATTGCTGGTCTTTTTACGTATAATAAGATCCCATAATAAAAAATATAGATTTCCGATTGAAAAAACAAAGTTAACCTTCAAATGACTCTGAAAACGCCACCCAAATAAAAAACTTATACTGCCCCCATCTTTTCCCCTCGAAATCCTAGGACACATGTTTTACACTTTTTTAATATCTTTCATACTTTTCGAGATATTCGGCTGGAAAGTTTTTAAATGAACACCCTGTATAGACACCGACAATTTAATTTATCGTATTAAGTGCATTGACATTTACGAAACCTTGAGACGCGACATTAGCCAATTTGACACAAGCGATTATCCGATAGAGAATAAGTATAATATTCCGCTTATAAATAAAAAGGTTCCGGCCTGATAAAAGATGAGAATAATGGGATGACAATGACAGACTTCGTCGGGCTTAGGGCAAAAATGTATAAATTGCGTGTAGACGGAAAAAAGATACAAAAGAAGCGAAAGGTGTAAAGCATATCGTTGTAAGGACGACAATAATATTTGATGATTACATGCAGTGTCTACAAAACGAAATTGCTATGTATACCGTATTAGAGCCAGAAATTACTCTCATTCCATATGATGACAAGCGATATATCAGAATGTAGATCTACCTCGAGAATGTAGCCTATGGGGGAATCAGCGGCAATCAAAGATATGTCAAAATTTGCAATGTTGTTAGGCAAAGGCTGACATATTGCCCATCCACACAAATTGTTTACATCAAAATACATCAAGTATGATGATGGTTTCAATGGATCATACGATTGCATGTACTTGTTATTGACTTCCGCATGTCTGCCGGAACATTGGCTCAAACCGTCGCGTATACCTCGTTCGATAAACATTACCATATCGATATCAGTTAGTAATACAAAGCTAACTTTTGTATGTTTTAGGTTTTAGCATAGCATCCTACGTGAAACCTGGTAAAGAGTAATACATGGAACAATGTAAGCTACGAAAAATAATTAAGAACCCAGAGGAATTACACACGATAAGCAGAAGTTTGATAGAATTAAGGACTGAATTTAAACTCGAGGAACGAAATAATACCCATAGAATATCGCTATAGCCTTATCTCATCTTTCTCTATAAGCGGAATAATTGTACTCCTCGCAATTGTAATAATTTACCACAAGTATGCCTCGCGGATGAAATGTAAGCGAAGAAATCAGCGAACTAGTAGCCAACAAATCGAAATGAGGGGAGTCTTGTGCCGACAGTCAAACGGAGCGGACGTGTAATCGCGAGTGCCATTATATCTTATGTCTCTGTTTACATTCGTGCAAGAAGCTTGCTAAGCGAGCGAGTAAGTGAGTGAGTGAGTGAGAGCGTTTATGAGCGTTACAAACCCACACAACGGGATTCCTGAGTACAGGGATCCCTTAACAAATTTCCACAGTGAAGAACAACAAACTGATAAAAACCAACCGAAAATGCAATCATACGCAACAGTAGCAACAACAAACCCCTTTCCCGGAAACGACCATGCAATAATATTAGAATCAGTTGAAGGAATACCTATCAAGGACTACGTGAACTCTATCGTCAAAATAACCAAACCGAAGCAAATTATTTCCATCTCAAGAATATCAAATGGCAGAGTATGTGTATACCTGGACTCTTCCCAAACAGTCTCACAATTAACCTCAAAATTCAAGGAGCTAACAATTAATAATCACAAGATCAACCTGAGACCTCTAATAACTCCCTCCCAGAAAATTATATTTTCAAATGTCTACCCTTCGATTCCTCATGATGTTATCGAACTTGTCTTAAAAAACATAACATCCGTACCAACTCTAGACTGGCCTTCATCAAAGCGGGTTTCAAAGAACCCGAACTTGCTCATATCACAAGTTTCAGACGTTGTATCTACGTAAACTCGGAAGATGTTTCCAAAATCCCCCAATCTTTCCTAATCTCTCATGATAACACACAATACAGAATCTTTCCAAGTCCAGATAAATTAAAATGTTTTCTCTGTGGCCTCGAAGGACATGTTGCCAAACAGTGTCCTAGAAATGACAACACCCAGCTGAACAGTGACGAACCAAGCAACAAGGAACACACAACATCGAAAACCGGAAACATCTCTACAAGCATAGACATCTTACAATCTGTGAATACCGAAGCAATAGACAATCACTACGTTGAACCACCGTCTTCTTCTAACAAGAGACCACTGTCAACATCGGACAACAATTCCCTCTAAGAAAATAACGACGACAACTTTAATAAGCCAAAATCCCCTGACTGTAATCCTAACAACCAAAAAAAATTGCAGCACACTGGTTCCCTACACAAAAAACCCAAACAGTCGAAATCGATTACTACCGCAATAAAAAAAGTTGGTGAAATGCTGGAGCCTGCCAAAAGCATCATCGAAGATGGCACTAACAATTTCCTAATGGATTTTATACAATTCCAAAGGTTTCTTGAAAATGTTTTCGGTGTTGAAAATGCAATAGCTGTTGCCCAAATATACACTCACGATATACAGGCCTTGTATCAAATGATTAAAAATATATCCGACACTAAAAGATCGTAGCATTAAGAACAGACTCCACAGAATTTGCAAAAAACTAAGTGAAGATCTACCTGATGGTTACCAAGACGATCCTCTCACTATGAAATACTCGCCAACCCCGGCTACATCCGACTTCGAATCAGACATTGATATTACATAATCCCTCTCCCTCCCTCTGTTCCTTCCTTTTGACCTGTAAATCCATTTATTATTCTTCAACGCCATGTCTGACGTCTGACATCATCAAATGGAATGTCAATGGTTTTCGCCCACGTTTTGAATCTATTAAATTACTTCTCAACGAACTGAATCCTGCAATTCTCTGTGTCCAGGAGGGAAGCCAACTTTAAGAACAACAACAACACAGACCTAATAAATTATACTCTTTTCTACAAAAATAGAACTCAATGCTCCCATGCAAGTGGAGGTGTTGCTGTGTATGTAAAAAACAATTTCCACTCCGAAGAGATCCAACTATCAACGAACCTTGAAGCTATTGCAGTTAAGGCCTATATTCCTCATAAAATCCATATAGTCAATATACAGGGTGAGTCACCTAACGTTTGCACCTCAAATATCTTTGTTGTTTCTAAATATACGTAAAATATGGTAAGGACAAAGTTGAATGGTACAATGAAGCTGACACGATGCCAAAAAAAATTTGGTTTTTATTGCTTTTTTTTAGAGATATCAAGGTCACCTTGACTTTTTTAAATGGAACCACCCTTTTTTAAACACCTACAATGATAGTTCCTTTCCATCAGGAATTCAGTGCCTATAATTATTCCAAGGTCATTCAAGGTCACGGACAGATAAAACGTATAAGATTTAGAATATGAAAGTAGAATACGTTTATCACGGTTGAGACTTGTAGTAAATAGTAAACATACTATGGTTGTAGTTAAAGTAAACATACCAAGGTCCTTCAATGTTATCGTTATTCAGCATTCTTATTTACTATCGGTATGTTTCCAAACGCGATTCCGCTATGTCTTATTCGATTACTGAAAAGTGTGATACGATCACGAATTACTGTGAATGTAGACAAAATGCAGTGCAGGCCCGATTACTTTACGAAGATAGGTACCTCGAACGAAACGCTCCTTCTAGACAGACTTTCATTAATACGTACAGGTTGTTCCGAAGTACTGGAAGTGTACATGCAAGACAGCACAAACGGAAGAATCCCACGACTAACGAAGAAAATGAAATTAATATTTTAGCAGCTATAGCTGTCAATCCTCGCGCGAGTACGAGAAAAATTGTCCGGGAAGCAGGCATAAGTCAAAGTAGCGTAATACGAATTCTGGCCCGACATAAATTTCATCCGTTCCACATATCGCTCCATCAAGAATTGCACGGGAATGATTTTTAAAATAGAGTTAACTTTTGTCAATGGGGATTGCTTCAAAATCATTCATTTTTTTCTAATGTTTTGTTTACGGACGAAGCAACATTCGCTAATGATGGCTCAATTAATCTACGGAACGCCCATTATTGGTCTGTGGATAATCCGCACTGGATGCGAGAAATTGATCGTCAAAGACAATGGAGCGTAAACGTGTGGTGTGGTATTTTGAACGACAAAGTAATTGGCCCATATTTCGTTAACGGAATGACGACGGGACAGAAATACGCTCAATTTTTGCAAGAAGATCTGCCAATTTTGTTAGAAGATGTCCCTTTACAAAATCGCTATGATA
>CM052201.1:1481412-1507459 GCA_028455805.1 Lasioglossum figueresi
ACGAATATCACCTCGGATGTACTTATCAGAGTTCAACATTCCTTCGGAGCTCGTTTACAACAATGTATCGACGTAGACGGCCATCGTTTCGAACATTTAAAAAATATAGGTATTCTGCTTCCATATTTTAGTTTTATACGTCTTTTCTGTCCTTGACCTTGAATGACCTTGGAATAATTATAGTCACTGAATTCCTAATGAAAGGGACTATCGTTGTAGGTGCTTAAAAAAGGGTGGTTCCATTTTAAAAAGTCAAGGTGACCTTGATATCTCTAAAAAAATGACATAAAAACCAAATTTTTTTTAGCATCGTGTCAGCCCCATTGTACCATTCGACTTTGTCCTTACCATATTTTACGTATATTTAGAAACAACAAAGATATTTGAGGTGCAAACGTTAGGTGACTCACCCTGTATATAAAGTGAGCTTTCAATTTTGAAAGACTACTCCTGAATTTTCGTATGCGCTCTTCGCCCGCTTCACGACCTAACCACAACTCATTCTATTCGCATAATCTTTGCATTCTATATAGCCGTCATACAGAATTTGAACTAGTAATGGAAAAATCATGCGAACAGAGTGAGTTGTGGTTAGGTCATGAGAGGGGGCCGACCACGCATACGAAAATGCGAATATCTTGAAAACTAAAAGCGACCCCTCTATATTGGAAAAGGAAAAAGTTGTTCAAAATGTCAAAATCTATACCATATTTAAATTTCATCAAAATCGAAGAGGAGTGGTACTTTCTAAATAATTACGAACTATCGTTCTGACTAGTAACTACTGCGTATTCGGCGCTCGCCAAAGGGACCGCGTAAGAAAAAAGAGAGTGCGAATGCTTTTATCACATTCGCCATTACGAGTTGGGAATTATATAAACTCCTCGGTTAATTTGATAAATATTCAATAATTTATCACATTTACCAAATAAACTGGTTATTATACATATAATCACCAGTTTATTATATTTACCGTAACATATACAGGGTTTTCACGCTATTAGTAGCCAGCGTTTTTCTTGAGAATAGTAAATATTAGAAAAAAATGAAAGAGAAAAAAGTAGTACTGTTTTTTATACGCAACACAATGGCGTACGTGATTTTTTTGTGTTTGTACTTTTTTGTTAGATATGGAGGTGACCTTCAATTTTTTAAATGGAATGCTGTATATTTTTTTATAACACATGAAAGCGTGTGTCGAGACAAATTCATCCGTATACTGCACAGTGACCTTCAAGGTCGTGCAAGGTCAGAAATGGAAGAAATATTTTGAATATTTCATACCAATGTGTTTACAATTATTCCTTATTCATACGAATCAGATGATGTTTTGTCATTCGCTATCAGAGTGTTTACTTCTAGTTTCTTCTATGACGAGACAATTTCAATATTACTTCCGAAACTAATTAGTATAATATCGCATAGTAATGTATTGTTATACGGTGGACGAGAAAGCGGATATGGTAAGCATTTATTACCAGTGCAATGGAAATAAAAGACAAAGTAAATTGAAATACCTAGAAGAATGTCCGGACAGAGTGCAACCAAATGAAAATCAGTTTGTTTTGCTTGCAAAGCGTTTGAAGGAAACAGGGTCTTTGCTAAATAAGTGTCACAATCGGAAATGTCTTCTATCAGAAGATAAAAAATTAAAAATCTTCTTACATTTTGAAGAAAATCCGACAACTTCGATACGAAAAGTAGCTTCCGCGTGTGGTAGCCTCACCAATAAGGAATACTTGTAAACACATTGGTATGAAATATTCATTTATAGGAGCAAAGACCAGGCGTGGCTTAAGCTACTACCACCCCTCTCAGTATGCGGAAAGCGGGCAGGAGTAGTCCCTTAAGTTTACGGCACCCCCGGGGCTTGTCCCCGGGTTCTACCGGTTCCCCCACATTTTAAAAAAATAAAAAATAAAAGGTATGAAATATTCAAAATATTTCTTTCATTTCTGACCTTGCATGACCTTGAAGGTCACTGTGCAGTATACGGATGAATTCCTCTCGACCCACGCTTTCATGTGTTATAAAAAAATATACAGCATTTGATTTAAAAAATTGAAGGTCACCTTCATATCTAACAAAATAGTACAAACACAAAAAGATCACATATGCCATTGTGTAGCGTATAAAAAACAGTACTACTTTTCCCTTTTTCACTTTTTTCTAATATTTACTATTTACAAGAAAAACGCTGGCTAGTAATAGCGTGAACACCCTGTATATCTGATTCGGTGGGTCTGTCGCACGTGTTGTCCATCTGTCGGGGTTGAAGTTGTCGGAGCGCGGTGGTTGCAAATAATCGGCCGGTTCGGAGCTGATCCGTGCGCGTTTTTTGTCTGCTATAACAACCTTTTCAGGTATACGGAATACCAGTGATGGTATATTCGTGGACCACTCCCCTGAGCCGCAATTTTCCCTTCCCTGATGCCCGCGAAACCTGACGTATTGTCGACCGCGCGGCCTGTGTTGGTGCCTGTTCGACTGCGCACGCGCTACACACAAGCGTACCTCTACTCTGTCCGTGTGAACTACCTGCTCGTCGGATCGACGACGACGCGTCCCTCCATTTTTGACGTTTTTACCGAAATTTCGAAAGCCTGAGTCGGAAAGTCGGAATCTGGAGACAGCGCGCATTTGAATCTCGGCGCAGCGCGGAGCGGCGCATATTTTGCTATTACTTTTGATCTAAAAAAGATATCAAAGAGAAATTTGAACTAAATTTTTTTTTAGAAATCGGGTTTAATGATGTAAACAGAAATATATTTTGTATTTTTTAAATAATGTTTCCGTTGATTCTCAAGGTATAGCCGGATAAGATGGTCAAAAGTGCCCATCCAAATTGATTTTTAGTAGCGTAAAACATAAAATTGCCCATTTTATATCAAAGTCTTCAGTTGACCGTATTTATATTATTACGTTAGTTGTTGGTAGTTGTTGTTAGTAGACTCCTAACTTCCTAAGCATGTATCAACGAATGCGCCCCATCGAATGTCGGTACAACTTCGATTTGCCAGCCGATGTCTCGAGTTTATCCGTCAATGAACCTACGCCTTGGAAGGTTATACAGGGTGAGTCTCGTAACGTGACGATCTCAAATAACTCGTAAGTTATTCGTTGTACAAAAAAAGTGTTCAATCAAATGTTGTATGGTTCCTAGAGGGCAGGGGGCATACAGTGTTGCAATCTGATTTTTGTTATTTCGATTTTTTATCAAGACATGAAGGTCACCTTCAGCTTTTTTAAATAGAATGCCCAATATTTTGCTCGAACTCGGATGAAGCACAAAATTTTGCGTAGAAATAATAGCTATTACCTGGAAGCTAGTTGGTGCTCGAACTGATATCTCTCAACTTGAATAAGTACAAATGGAAAATTATTTTCACAATATCTTTTTAACTTGTAGCGTGACCCACCTGGTCACGCGAACGTATCGAGGTACAATAGCGATACTGCACTCTGTACGATAGGTTTGACTAATAACGCGGAGGGGGAAATTTGAACGTAAAACATAATATTTAGGTCAAAGCCGTGTATTTCATGTATATTTTATTCGGGCATGATAGCTTAGGCGTAGAATAAGTAAACAACGGGGGGTTTCCACTGAGATTGTTGACGAAATCCTAATGGGCGAGACTAATCGAGGAGTTTAGGAAAAGTTATGCAACTTCTTGGGGGAACTTCTGCAATTTCCAATAAAATAGATGGATAGACAGTCGAAGTCTGGTACCGGTCAAGACGAGAAGTCGTAAATTATCAGTCAATGACCTCTTGGGACTCCCTCGGACCTCTCTTTCGCTCGGTCCCATGGCCCTTGTTTTGGCGGGCCTTCACGCTCGCATGTACCCCACTCCCACGCGTGCGCTATCGAAGCACATCCACCACTAATCAACATCGAGCTGCAGCCAGAAGACAAGCCACGCGACGAATCAACGCCTGGAAAGAGATCCGGATTTTCCTATTGGCCAAGGAAAGGAAGCTGGAAGAAGATTTAAACTCCAGGACGAGGCAGATAGTCAGCAATTCGACCAGAATCACCAAATAACGCAGAGCTTAAATTAAATAAAGTCTGTCTTTATTTCCACTTCGTTGTTCAGAAGTTATTTTCGGCGAACGTTCCACGAGCAGAGCGCCTCAGCGATCCACAGCACCCGAACCTACAGAAGTCTCCAATGCCTCAATACTTTTTTACGCAGAATTTTGTGCTTCATCCGAGTTCTAGCAAAAATATTGGGCATTCTAATTAAAAAACTGACGGTGACCTACATGTCTTGATAAAAAGTCGAAGTAACAAAAATTAGATTGCAGAACTGTATGTCCCCCTAGAAACCATATGCAACATTTGTTTGAACATTTTTTTGTATGTACAACAAATAACTGAAAAAATGAGTTATTTGAGATCGTCACGTTACGAGACTCATCTTGTATACTGGCTATACCTGTCTTCTATTTCTCCCTAAATGTTTGTTAATGTTTAACTTAATATTCATTTCAATTTTATTTTTTATAATAAATAATAAATAAATGAAAAGCGATAAGCGTGCGTTAAAACATCTCGCTCCACGTAGCGGCCTTCGATCGAGCAATAATTTGCCCATGCCTGTTGTATACCTCGCTTTTATATCGCTATCCGTCATTTTGAATTATCTTGCGACGTGTTTGTGGGCACCAGATAATCCGTTATCTTAGAACATTGCGTCCTATGCATATCCTATACCTATGCCGGGTCTATAAGTATATATAGTCTAAGGTGGTATTGATAAGTCCATTTTTATCGACTATGCATTACTTCATTTTTCACAATGTTCAATGTTTGCCTGAAGAGGTCAGTGCTACACGATCACAAATTCCTTTTTCTGCCTGTGAAATAATTTTGATATTCAAGAAGTGAAGATTGCGAGGATATATTATCGTAATGATAAAAATATTATCATTATTGAATATTTCTCATTAATTACATATGTCTATTCTATTGGAAATAAATAATACGTACATAGTTTGAACCACTACTCAGTGGTCGGTACCGCAATAATATTTAATCTAGGTAAGAGAATTAATGGTCTAAAGGTCAAATGTTTTCATTATTTCAGTGTTAAAAGTACGGTGGGAAGTAAAGAATGAGTTTTATGGAGGAGCAAAGGTCGCAAGGTGCGGTCGATGAGCGATTTCAGGCCTTCATAGAGACTGAAGCTAAGAAACGAGAGTTTCAGGTTAGCTCGCGAGTTGTTCTCGGTATTTTTTTTACCATTGTTTTCGATTATGTGAAAATATCTTCTAATCGAATTATTATCAATCTGATAGTATTAACTTGAATATTCAGTTTTAGTCAAATATTACATAACAAATACAGGAAGTATATGGAGTACTCATTGTTTTTGCCTCCTATGTCAAAACAGTCGTGATAATTCTTCTACTTTAAACGAAAAATCGCGTTCGAAACCGTACCTTTTAACAGTGTTTCATGCGACTTCTTTTAACTAACTTCTCAAGTAATTAATGTATTTTTTGTGATACGTTATATAAGTTTTTAACGTATTTATGTGTATTTTAAACGTAGTTTGTTTTTTCAGGAATTGGTACATAATTTAACCGACATCTGTTGGGATATTTGCGTCGATACACCTAGTGCTCGTTTAGGTGCAAAAACAGAAAATTGTTTTGTCGCTTGCGTAGAAAGATTTATCGATACAACAAATTTTATTACAAACAGATTAGAACGTGTAATTTTAAATAATTTGCCAGACGTGAGTGTACAGTAAATCAGTTCCCAATTAGGAAGACTTTAAGTGTAAGGAACTTAAGTACTAAGCTTTAAGAGTAATTATTATAATTATTTATGGTACAAAGTATGTAGCATTTTGTACACGATCCTTATTTGAAATATCTTATTCTAAAAGATGTTGTCGAGCATCAAAGGACTTGTAAGCCGTCATAGGCGAAAGTTCATAGTGGGAGGCATTGTCATTGGCAGTGTTATTTTCATACGATATACACAACGTAGACTACGAGAATGGCAAGAGAAAGAGATCAAGGAAATGCTCGAAAGAACAAAAAGACAACAGTACTTTGAATGTATAGAGAAAATATGCAGTCAAACGATAAAGTCCCTCGCATCGACTCTAAGAGACACTGTAATTAAAGTTTTAGACACTGAAATTATTGTAAATAAACTCAGAAACGGTTGCACCGATAAAGTAGCATATTGGAACGAACTGAAAGTTTTAGCAATTGCTAGATCAGCTGTTATAATATACTCGGACGCAATGGCAGCTACATTGATAAGGATTCAATTTAACATAATAGGTAGTCATATGTACAAGGATATTCAAAACTCGAATGGTGCGACTGCGGAAAACATTGTACAGACAAAATATATGTCTCTATCGAGTCATTTTAGGTACGATGGGATAAACAAGTTATGTTCGCTTATCAAGGATAAGGTTGTAGAAATAACAGCCTCGATTTCATTAAAAGACGAATTAACTCTAAGGGATATAGAAGAAATATATTGGGCCATTACGTCCTCTATATCTACGGACAGTTCAAGAGATCCTGTGAAAAATCTTACCGCATACATGTTACAAACAGAATGTGACGACGAAAAAGAACCTATGTTTCAGAAATTAATTAACGAAACCCTGGATCTTTTGGAAACTGAAGAAATACAAAACATAACGCAAAGTAACATTAGACGTGGATTCAGTTTATTGATAGATCACATGTCTGAATTTTTCACTGGTTCTTCTATAAAGGAAAATGGTAAAACTCCAAATGGAATTTCGGTACCAGGAACATCGAACCAGGATCACATGAGTTGGAGAGAAAAAAATAATACAGAAGTGAATAGTAATACATTTGTTAACATCAATAAGGTAGCGATGCCTATGGCGAAAATAATACCAATTATAAATGGGCAAGTGCCAGACAAATCGATGCCACAAGGTTTCCAAACAGATTTATTAGATCGTTTAATGAGAAACGAAGAACTTAAAACACTCGGTGCAAATATTTATGAAGCATTCAGTTTTTAAATTTTGTAATTGCAATTATTTAAACTGTATGCAACATCATATGGCATTATACAACTATTGCATAAAAAAATTGAAATTGTTAATCTATTTAAATATAAACGCATTGTTTACACTTTTAAAAAGAAATACAAATGTATCTCTTTTTATAGTATATTGTAGTGAAAATTTGGTTATAGGTATTTATACAATATATTTGAGGTGTAAAGAAGCAAACCTACGACACTTTTGTATCTAAATGCGTATTAGTAAAGTCTTGATAACGCAAACATCGCACTTATAGAATGCAAAAATAGAATTGTATTGAAATACTTGTTATGGTATGTAATTTCCTTAAAAGGTATAATATATTTTTACTTTTCGAAAACACTTTTTTTTTAATTTCATTTTCTTCATTTCCAAATCATTTATTTTAGAAATGTAAACAACGAATACAAATAATTAACTTAATCTTTTGATAATAAAACTAGTATTATTCAGCATTCTTTCTCGCACTGTTTTATTTGTAACATTAATGGTGATCAAAAATATAATTCGTCAATGATTAAAATCTGTTATTTGTTTGTTGAAATACTAATAATCTATGTACAGTAATGTCCCATTCTAAGTCCATTCTTGGTTCTGTGTTGTGACATAGATCGGAACAGGACACAATTTTTTTGTGGCTTCGTCGATCGCGTCGCACGTAGAAAAGACAGCATGTAAACACGGACCGCGCGGCCGAAGGTGCAACAAAAAGTAACGTATCGGTGAGACAATACTAGTGCAATACTGGACTTCTTTATTTTTACTTATTTTCAACGAAATTTTACCAATATATTTGACATTTTCCTGATTAAAATCACACCAGACAAGATACAATTTGACCCATATTTACTGTACATGTGAAGCATAATTTATAATCTATCATATATTTATCATATGCTATATATAGCTATATATAGCACATATGTTTACATCATGTCGAAAATGTTCTCAAAGAATTAGACTAGAATTTTTTACATTAACGGAGCTATAGCCTATTGGAGGTTTTTAAACGGCTCATTTTAATCAGAAAAATATGACAAATATCTTGAAAAAGGTTGTATAAGAAGGAAATTGAAAATAAAAAAGTTAGCATCGCATTAGTATTTTAAACAATACAATAAGTTTTGAATTTTTGCCGACCGTCGTGGTCGCTGTTTCTCTTTCTTTTTCACTCGCTATATCCTCTTCTATGTCCTAAAGTTACTACATACCGTCAATTAAACCACTAAATACAGTTGAAATTACATCGCGTTTAGTGTGATTTTAATCAGTAAACTGCCACAAATAAGTTGGTAAAAGTCCCATAAAAATGTAATGAAAAATAAAGAAGTTTTGTAATTGGATTAGTAGTGGTTCACACCGATATACCCGACCCGGTATCGGATTAAGCTGCATGTTTACATTGCTCCACAGTGGAATGGGTAGGCGAAGGTACATAGAGCCGTATCCTCCGCTGGTCTTAGAATGGGATATTACTGTATACATGTAATTGCCAGTTTTTGTCCTCTGGAACGGTAAATAATCTCGAAACACAGAAGCCTTAGAAAGCTGAAATTTGGTACACAGGTAGCCGTTATTAGCCCAAAGGGTGCGCCAATATGTTTTTGTCTCTGAAATCCTTCAGGATTAATTGATAAAATTAAATTAATTATTTCTCTGTCCTCTATAACAATGAAGAAATCACGGAACACAGGAGACATAGAAAGTTGAAATTTGGTACAGAGATAGTCGTTAGCCCAAAGGGATGCACCAATATGTTCTGGAAATCCTTCAGGATTAATTTGTAAAAATAAATGAATGGCATACCTCCGGAAATAAGCCAGCCGTTGATTTTTCAACGGGAATTAAGCTAGTAAATAAATGTTAGGAAGTTACATCAAAGGTGCTTGCGCAAGCGCGAGGCTTCTCGAAAAATTTGTAAAAGCTCATCGTAGCAGAGAGTATATCTGATCGTAGTATAGTATCGTTAGAGGTATTATACAGTACACCGTAACCGCAGTGCTTCAGTGCGCCGCTCTGCTTTGTCAGGTGCAGGCGCATTTAGAACCTAGTAAGACCGCGGTGAAGTTAAAAAATATCTTTACATTCAATTCAAACTTTTTCGATTAATCTACTTGCAAAATGTGGAAGTTTGTTACCCGTGGAATACGCGAGACTTTTGAACGTCGTGCATGCCGTACAAATGTTTATTCACAAACGTCCCAAGATAATTCAAAAAATGAGGTTAAAACTGATTTGACGTGTAATCACAAGATCCTCGCGCCAAGCATTTCGATTTGCAATAAAGAATTCTGTGGATCTGCGAAAGCTGGTGATTTTAAGGGCAAAAATGAGGATTCCAAATGGAATACAAAATACACCTGGTCGGAGGCTGTAGGATGGGTAAATTGCGCCGTTTATGTTTATCTTTTTTATCTGTCGTTTGATCATTTTCTTCCACGTTTTATCATATAAAAAGCAAATCATATAAATTATTTATTTTAAAGGTAGTTCAACTCGAGTATCTAAACAATTTGATTTTTGTTCAAATTACAGTTTTAGTAAACTTTTATTACTTAGTAGAATATTGTTATAAATTATTTTTGATATATAAAGTACAACAATTCTTTATATAAGTTCGTTTTGATAAGTAAAGATGTTTTCGAGAACATTACTATAATAACAACTAATTCCTCAAGTTAGTAATAAATTTCAAAGATAGCTTTAATGTTTTTTTAACGATAAGTTATAGTTTTGTTAAATTTTTTTCAAACACGAATCTTATGCATTATTGTTTAAAAGAGTATGAAGTCAGAAATGAAAAACAGGTATTTTAAGAAAATCTAATATAGGTCAGAGTTAGCATTTCAACAAAATTTTGGGAGTTCAGTCGTTATTTAATAAATGCTGCTGCACCAGATAATTTTAAATGTATGTAATAAATGTACAGTGAATCTTTATGCAAAATAAACATTTTTTAGCTGAATTACAATGAACTGGAGTGAAATAGAAATTGATTTCCTTTCTTAATATGTTGAATTGGTTGAAAAGAATATAACAGTATTTTTTAATTCTTTCAATGACTTTACTGTTTCTAATTACACCTATTCGTTTCTGTCATAACTGCTTAAAATCCACTGTCTAGTAATAAAACTATATTTATTATAAAGTATTTTGAATAATTCTTTCCATAATATAATATTTATTGCAAGATTCATGTATCTATTTGAACCATTATTTTCAAACAAAATGAAATTGCATTTTATAATGAAACGTTAAATATTAATAATATGAACATTTGTGATTATGATATAAATATAAATGATCAAATTACTTTTATCCTTAAAATTAATTCAAATGTTTATGCTATTAACCCTTTGACTACGGAGTGTTCAAATACAAACCATGCCAATCGAGTGATGCAACCATTGCAATACACAGTATATAAAACAATATAATATTTATTATTTATTTATCATTGCCTTGCCTCTGGGTTTTTTCGAGGATACCCCATTTTCCTCTTATACAATTTTATATACCACAATATAATGTAACATAATACGTCATCCTACATTCTACATAATATAATATAGTATAATATAACACAAAATAATACAGTGATACTTCCAAACTTGTACCTCTTTAACTTGAAAATCTCTATAAGACAAAAATTTTGTTCATTCCCTTCCGCTGTACTTGAAAAACGTCTATGAATCAAAATAAAACTTCTCTTTTAACTTGAATTATTTTTCACAAGTGTGGAAGCTAAACAAGCCAAAACAGCAGTAAATATTTTACAGTTTCGTAGAAAGATGCAATGATATTGAAGAAAATGTATTCTCTGCTTTGGTTACCATTGAAAATAGATAGATAGATTTCTTTAATATGTAATTGTAGTATGTAAGAGCCTAGTTGATTTTATTTACTATATATATATATCTATAATAAATAACTGATCTCCAAAAATTGAACTTCTCTTGCTTTAAAACTATTACAATCAGTAAATTATTAGCTGTTGTACAAACCTCCTGTACTGTACTGTATAATACAAAGATTTTAGTTTTTCCCTTGAGATTCGAGTTATCGAGGTTCAACTGCATAATATAATATATATAATCTTGTGCTTCTCTATTAAAGTTCAGTAAATGTACTAACTATAAACTATTCGCTAATTTCAAGCAAAACTTAACTTAACTTGAAGAAATCTTTGGTTGTGTTCATGTATTAATCCTTTGTACTCCAAACGGAGTTATCACTTATCTTACAATGGCTCCACAGTGGAGCCAACGTCACGCGATTGGTCTGTTCTTTCTTTTATTACTTTTGAAAGTTCTTCTTCCTCCATTTGTCTTCTTGTTCCTGCACTTGCTGTCCTCTTCTTTCCTCCACTGCTGCTTGTCTTTAACCCCTTGCCCTACGATTTATTTTATGGTTTTAGTGATTAAAATATTTTTGTAGTTCATAATTTCTTAAAAAAGGAGAAAATTGATATCTACTGTATGCCTAGAATGTATATTCTCCAATAGCTGTACATTAACAAAACTAAAGTAGAATTTTATTTCAGATTAAAGGAAATTAATAGCACACATATATTTATTAGAATCTGTTCAGAATCTTTAACGCAAGTCAGACACGATATCGTAGGGTAAGGGGTTAAACTCACTACAGCATCTAAATCTAGCTATCGTTTTTCTTTCCTTCTTGTATGAAACAATATAATGAAAAATACTGAATAAAAAGCATACAATGATTGCAGACTAAGCAATGCATATTATCTAGCTTTACTGTCTCTCGTTAGGTGGTATAGAACAGTCAAAGGGTTAATATAATGTTAATTATAATCAATGTATTAAAAAAACGATTTGTTAATAGTCCAGTGTATTGGCTGTCGGATGGGTTGTATGTCAGACATTATGTCTTCGTAGAAGAATTTTTGAGAAGGAGAAAACTGATTCCATAAAAAGCAAGTTATGCCTGTATCCAGAAGCACGTGTTTCTTATTTATTTGGTCAAGTATCAAATTTGAATCCAAAACATCTTCTACACGTTACCGAGTGTGCTGGAAACAATAACAAGAAATATGTTCAAGAAGAGACAGACTTAGAATGGAAAGCAAGCAAACCGTTTGGGCCAATCACCATTGAAGAGGTGAGAATGTTGTTCTGTAGACATTATAATTTATAATAAAACAGAAGTTAGCAACAGATAGTAAAACTTATATCCTGTGTGTAATAAGAAAGACATGTCATTATTCCACCATCCTTCGACAACATTTATATCTTTTCTTATACCTATATTTACATTTAGTATATTTTTCGTAATTTTTAGCAGTCTAACAGTTTTTTCTTTATCTAATTGTAATTTATAAGTTAGTTTCAATCTTAGTACTTTGCAAGCAACTGTTTGTCATTTTCACAAATGAATTTTATTAAACTTTAAATTGTGTATTGTGACTATTTATGTTTATTGCATAATATATGTATATAAAATGAAAAAAAAGCAACATAATATTAAAAATTTTCTTATTTCATCTCCTTCCCAAAATTCAACTCTATTCATTTAATGTTAGTTTACTATTGTAGGCACAGAATTAAAGAAAATATTATTACAGAATTTTTGCAGTTTAATCAAACCTTTTAGTTTTTTTTAAACATTGAAATTATTATTGGTATTAATTGTACAATTATACAAATTAATAACATTAATACAAATAAGTTACACAAATAACTTTGGATGTGTTCCTTTATTTAATGTCCGTTTTTTCTTGAAATGCCCCTAGGCTCTCAAAGAAGCTACCGAAGAATTTAATAGTATCCACAAACTAGCTACACGTGAATTTGAACTTCATTATGGCCTGAAAGCTTTAGAAGAAAAGCGTTACAAAGATGCAATAAATCATTTTACTACTGGCGCAAAATTGTCATCACCTGCTAGTATGTTTAATTTGGGTTTGTGTTATGAATTGGGGCTTGGAACGTTAGCAGATCAAAAAAAGGTAAAATGTCTTTTTCAATTAGTTATTAACATGTTCCGTGCCACATATACCACTGATGGTACACGTTAAACGTTAAACTATCCATTCAGGCTGTGTGTACCACTGGTGGTACACATTTATTTAATGCGCTAAAAACATGTATTTTATAACAAGTTTAACACTGTAGAATACATTTCCACCAAAAGAATGAGGCATTATAAAAAATGCAGTATAGAACAAAGCACATAAGTTTACAGAAGACAACTAAGTAGTTGTCGAGCAAAAACAGCTCGGCATGGAACGTGTTAATTATATTTTATAAAACATAACAAATCTTTTAACATTAATCAAATATATTTATGTCCATAGGCTGCAAAATATTACAATGATGCAGCAGAGCAAGGTCATGCAGATGCTATATACAATTTAGGAGTTTTTTATGCTCAAGGCAGAGGCGGTTTCTCAATAGATATCGATAGAGCTCGTGATTATTTCGTGAAAGCAGCTAAGCTAGGACAAAGTCAAGCACAGCACGCATTAGATTTAGAGAAACGTTATTATCAGTCTACACAGAATGAACGCAATACAGTGTTTGCAAACAAAAGTGAAAGTACTGTTAACTATTTACAAAATACTAACAGTATGAGTCGCATTCTCAAGAAACTAACTAATTATACTAATGCATTGAACACACGTTTACATATGGAATCTATAGAAAATTCTGACTACAATCACAATGAAACGCAAACTAAAAATTCCACAGAGATATTTTTAGATTTACTTGGTATAAACGAATCCAATATATTACCCACCGCAATGGAGTCAAATAATATCCGAGTGCCATGTTAAAATGTAGCCAGTAATTTGAAATGAAACTACGAAGATCATTAACGTTTATGTAACAATAATTTTGTTATTACTAATTATTTCTCTCATAAATACTAATTTTGTGATAAGATCTATAACAGAATATACAGTATTGATACATGATTATTTATTTATAGCTTCCTTGTATATATTCATTTTTAGATCTATTCGTCAGAACGACATAGCATTGTTGAAACAACATATACGTGGACAATTATTTTACTTCTACACTTGATAAAAACGTTTCATTTACATTATTCCCATAATCGTGTGTCATGCCTTTGACATATTATCTTTGTTAAGATAAAAATTTTAGTGGTATCTATTTTTTAAGGATGACTTTAATTTTATATAATTCCACTGTGGATAGAGGATTGTTACCTGTGATGAATTCATAGATTATGTATATATATATTTATTACGAAATAAGTTATGCAATGCTTATATTTTATGTAATTTCATAGATATAACTTGTACAATGAACGAAATACACATTACACATTAAGGGATTCATTTTTAATAATATTGTATAATTATATTATTGCTCCATGTAAAATACAAATCATTTGTTCATTTATAACATTATTTTGTGTGCGTGTGTGTGTTACTATTGTTGAGTAATCCTTTTGTAAAAGACAAGTACAAAAATAAAATAAATAGTATATTCATGGTTTATTAATAACTACAAAGTGCCATGTACTTTTACCAATGTGCATCATGCTTTTGCACTGTTCTCTTGATAAATTCACTGTGATTAGCATACAAATTTAATTTTCCATTAATGTCCATCCATTTAACATTGCACGCGTCATCTCCAGCCGTTAATGCTATTTGTCCAACAATACTACCGTCATTGTCATGGAAATTTATAGCTACAGTTTCCATCCAAGAATTATCAGTATTTCTAGGATCATCTACATATCCTTTGTAAATTTCTTCTCCTTTCTCAAAAAAATCCTTCAGAGATTTTTCCAACTCGTTTCTTGATATTTCATCTTTCTCTATAGAGTTCAAAGCTTCTTCCATAAACTCTCTTTTCAGAGTAATTGATACAGTTTCTCCTGGATCAACCATACCACCAGGTATGGCCCATTCTCCAGAATCTCGTCTTTGTATAGCAACAAATTGCAAAATTGGTTTGTTGGAACATTTGTTTATTTCCAACTCCTTGGAAGTAGTTTGTTTCCAACGTGTTACAATGGGATCTGCGGCATGATTTGGACCCCATCGCCCCAAGAGGCCGCGTCCGATAATGCCCGTACGGCCGATAGGATTCAAAGGATAACCGTTCTCATCTATAATATAATCTCCATTGAAACTCTTCCGGTTCACATTACCTATTAACAATGAATTTATATGTTTAAAGTGCACAAATATTTGGTATAAATTTCTACACTGAATACTCGGGTATATGATAAGATATACAAGAAGCAGGGGTTATGTTTCAACTTCTGTTCAGTTATTACATAATGCAAAATTATGAAACATTTAATTAAATATGGAAGTATAATTTTTAAAATTTGCGATGAAAATATTATAAAGTAAAATATATGTATATGACTATATTTCTTTCTGATATATGCATATATGTATACAGGGTGGAAGAATGTATATATACATATAAGGTTGAATGGTTTCGAGAGATGCATAGAAGAGATATTAAGGTCATCAGTATCTTTTTAAATGGGATCGTATGTTTTTTCCTGCACCAATCGATGAAGCTTCATATTCTCTACAAAAAAATATTATTAATATCGAACATTAAATATCGAAAATGAATACACTTATTAATATCAAAAAACCATTAGTTTAGGAGATACTTTTAGTGTTGTGACGAAATCACAACTCTCTTGATAATGTTACGAATTCAAATACCTCATGGTCATTTTGCTCATGGTCAAAGAATAATAAAAAATGCATTAAATCAAATATTTTGGGACAAGATGGTCTCATTTATTTTTCAGCAAGATCACCTGTTTTAACACTCCTCGACTTTTTCTTATGGGGTTACTTGATAGATCTTATCATCACTGAATGCAATAATATACCACCAGTTTTATTACATAATGTAAAACAATCATTACTTTCTCGATTCAGAAAATGTTGCGAGGTAAACGGTCGCCATAGTGAACCTTTTCTGTGAATAAAATCATTACAACATTATTAAGAGAGTCGTGATTTTATAACAACACAGAATAAAATTAAAATATATTCTTAACTAATGGTTTTTCGATATTAATAGATTAATACTTTTTTGTAGAGAATATGAAGCTTCATCGATTGGTGTTGGAAAAAATATACGATCCCATTTTAAAAAATACTGATGACCTTCATATCTCTTCTACGCGCTCATCTACAAAAAAATTCACTATACCAAAGTATGCATCTCTCGAAACTATTCAACCTTATATAAACATTCTTTGCTACGAATAATAATAATGACGAAAATCGTGGTGAATATCTGGTGAAACACCCTGTATACAGGAGAAGGGTACATAATTATCAATTTAATGTTATCAATACTAAGCGAAAGCAATCTATTGTTCTCTATTATATATTTTAAGGCTCTTTATAAACTATATCAACTATCATTACACTAATTATAGATGCTCTGAGTAATTTTTCCATAGGATAGCTTTTAGCATTCTAGATTAAATATTGATAACATTTCTGAAATATTGAAATCAAAATTGAAAGCCCGCGTTGTGTCAACAAATTTTAGGGTTAGGTTGAGTTATTTTGAAGAACTTTAAGAAAAAACAAAATATATTACAAATATAATTTCTTACCGTCAAGAGAATTCCATTTTGGTTTGAATAAAACGTTTCCAATTTCCGGATCCGCCCAAGGTTTGCCTACTACAACTGTAGCGGTGTGTTTAACTGGTTTATATTTTAAGAACTCGACATTCCATGGTACCTTGTTTTCAGGTACTTCGAATCGTTTTACGTTGCTAGAAGCATAAAAGGCTTGTCTACATTTATAATGTATCATTCTGAAAATAGTAACGTGCATAGAACTGTATTTTAAAATATGTGTTAGAATGTTTTGGAAAGAACTTACTTAAAAAGTAAGTATTACTTTACTTTAGTATTACTTAAAAATCTTAAAATACAATTGACAAAAATAAATATAGAATGGATATTTCTAAATCGATATTGGATGGACTCAAGGATTTCTAATTCATTATTACTTTTGTTTGTATGTAATGCTCTCTGACATAGACAAGATCAGAACGGACATTGCATGCACCATCCATTTTTCTGTCTACAGTTCTGACTTACCGACTCTGTAGAAAATGCTGTAGTACGACAACGGACAGATAAGATTACTTCATCTACCAGATGACTGATGTGGGTAAAGTGCTATACACATAGCCTGTTGAGAAGTCGCGGTGTAATATATATTTTACTTTATTACTTGTTCATTTTTAGTTTTTTCCTATTATTTTAAATATAGTGCTAACTTATTTTGACGATTTTAATTTGGAAAAAGTGCAATTTAATGTAGATGTTGATATGTAACATGAAATCTGTATTTATTTCCTCACAACTTACTTTATTTAAAAAAGAATGGTAAGAATAATACTTACTTGTGAAAAGATATATTTATATCACGGTTTTGTGTCGTTCTTTACAATTCTTTATGCAACAAGTTTGCATCATTTTCCAAATGTTTACGAAATAATGCATAAATATACTTGTATATATACCTCGCTTTTATATCGCCAACCACCATTTTGAATTATCTTGCGACGTGACTTGTGGGCACCGGATACTCCGTTATCTTGGAACACTGCGTCCTATGTATTATACCGGGTGAGTCATTTAAAGTGAAACAGACGTATATCTCGGAAATGAAGCATTTTGGAGAAAAATGTTTCAAACAAAAGTTGTATGGTTTTAAGGGGGACATAAAATGGTGTCATTGATTTGACCTTGGATAGTCGTTTGAAAATCACGTGAAGTTCATCTTCAATTTCTTATAATAGAACTCCCTATTTTTTATTACATATTCTTGTAGCTTGTTTTGAGAGCTTTCCAAAACACTATAATAAAATATTTTTAATTTAAATATTTTTCAAGTTATAAGGCTTGAAAGTGACAGTACCGCCTGCATTAGCATTACTCAAGGTGTACCACGTGAAGGTTGCATGGTCGGATTTACACTTCTATGTATTAAAAAAATATTTACGCACTAAAAGAGGTGTAAATTCGACCATGCAACCTTCACGTGGCACACCATGAGTAATGCTAATGCAGGCGGTACTGTCACTTTCAAGCCTTATAACTTGAAAAATATTTTATTATAGTGTTTTGGAAAGCTCTCAAAACAAGCCACAAGAATATGTAATGAAAACTAGGGAGTTCTATTATAAGAAATTGAAGATGAACTTCACGTAATTTTCAAACGACTATCCAAGGTCTAATCAATGACACCATTTTATGTCCCCCTTGAAACCATACAACTTTTGTCTGAAACATTTTTCTCCAAAACGCTTCATTTCCGAGATATACGTTTGTTTCACTTTAAATGATTCAACCGGTATATCCTATACCTATGCCGGGTCTATAAGTATAAATAATAAATACATGGTCTATATGTATAAGGTTGCAGTCTTAGATCATGTATACTTATAGATCCAGTTTCAGATAACATGCCTTGTTCCAAGATTACATCGTCTACCAGATGACAGTTGTGGGCAAAGTGCTACAGTTATTAATAAAAGTCATTATTGTAAATACGTGTTTTCGTTTTATTATACAAGATACGTACTTGTAGAATACTCAGGTATTTATACATTGGTTAATATAGGGTGAGTAGTTTATCAATGAAGAGCGTTTTAATATCTTTTGTAAATATATCCAAAAATACATACGTACGGTATGAAATACAGTTTATAATTTATTTTAATTTATTAATATATAAAATAATCCTAGGAAGATATATCCAATCGTAAAATACACGATCTCCGTGATAAAACTAACACCGTAGTTCTTGTCTTTGCAAACCTTATGATTTTAAAAAATTAACAGTTGGTACAATCGAAAAAATTTGTAACATAACATTTCAGCAGCCATAATACTACAAATGTTGGTAAAACATGATAGATTAAAAAATTGTTATGTTTATGTAAATATTAACACGAATGCATCTGCTACAAATTATATAACGCCCCAATAAGCAATTTGTTCTTGATTTGTTATAAATTTGTCACCAAAACTTGCTTATAAATTCCGACACATCTGTTTCCGTAGTATGTTCGATATTTGCCTGCAAAGTATGGAGGCAAAATTCCATGACAAATGGAGGCCAAATGGAGACCAACCGTGGCCTCGTTATAGAGGGCAGGTCGGTCGTACTAAGAGTGAACCTAACCTTGCTTTCAGAGTAAATATCGGGCAAAATCGTTGTCATTATTTTAAGATTTATAAATATTTAAATTATTGGAAATACTATTGTAGAAACTTGAAATTATATAATTTAAAAATTTAAATAATATTCGATCTTCTCCCCTACAAGCAAGGTTTACTCCGATTTTGCACGATAGTAACTCTTAGAGCAGGATTAGATTCGTTCTTAGTACGACCGACCTATAACGCCTCTATAACGAGGCCAAGGTTTGGTCTCGAATTGGCCTCCATTTGGCATACAATTTTGCCTCCAAACTTTACAGATAAATACCGAACCGTCTGTTTCCGCATTAGGCTCGGAATTTGCTGACAAGTTATGGTCGGCAGATTCAGAGAAAATGAGGACCAAATTCTGCTCCAAGCGTGGTTTGGCACCAAAACCTCCGCCTGACTGGAGCATTACTCCCCCTCTAAAGTCGTGTCATTTGGAACTGGTAATGCGATCATAAAAAGCCTTGAACATTTTATTGGTTAACGATATACTAGGCCTTTTTGCAATCAAC
The DNA here is from genome assembly GCA_028455805.1 of Lasioglossum figueresi. Taxonomy (NCBI): domain Eukaryota; kingdom Metazoa; phylum Arthropoda; class Insecta; order Hymenoptera; family Halictidae; genus Lasioglossum; species Lasioglossum figueresi. The sequence continues at coordinate 1,501,208 of CM052201.1, forward strand.
CCAACCCCTGATATGATTGTCGATAACACACGCTTATAGAGAGGGAATAGTGTATATCATGGTAGTCCTACTGTAATTATACCCAGTAAGCAATTTGCATTGAATTTGCCACCAAATCTTGTCAATAAATGTCAGGTCTATTCATCCATTTGAGTGTAAAGTTTGCGTAATACCATGCTAAATCTTGCCCTCGTGAAAGGAGAGGACGGTCGCACTAAGACCTTGCTCTAAGAGTAAATATCTACTATAATTATATATAATAATTACTGTAAATTATATAACTTTAATCCTTCGCACTCGGAGCTATTCTAATTCGAAAACCGAATTTTTCTTCCGGCCTGAAATATTTCCATTTTATATGATTTTATTAATCTTATCAATATAAAACTGATATTGTACCTTGTACAATATTTTCAGTAGTTTATTGAAATATTTAATACGTTTAGTACTTTAAGTTCCATGTATTTTCAATAATTTAATTTCGTGTTCTTTCTTACAGCAAGGTTTATTTTGATTTTGCCCGATATTTACTCTTAGAGCGAGGTTAAGTCCGCTATTAGTGCGACCAACCTGCCATCTTCACAAGGGCAAGGTTTGACATGGATTTGGCATGTACTTGGCATGGAATTGTGGAATGAATGGTTCGTTGTGTGTGCGTGCGGGCGACCGGATCATGTTGCGACGGACCGGCGCCGATATGTTTAGGAAACTCGAGTGACTGACAGAGCGTGAATGAAGAGTGTTTAGAACTGAGCGATAGGAGAATGTTTGGTTTTCACGAAGATAAACTATGGATGCAAGAGACAGGGTGCAAGCGAGATGGATGCAAGGGGGTGAAAGAGTATAAAAGCGTTGAAGTTCGGCGGGCGAGGCAGAATCAGGCAGAATTCGGAAAAGAGCGTTAGAGTGCGAGCCAGTGCGTGTTAGAGTACGAGCGTCTAATAAACATCGTATTATTTAAAAGCGTTGAGTAGTTGAAATCCCTTCCTCATCAATCTTACAGAATTGTGCCTGCAAATTTTTCACTCAAATACCGAGCCTAATGTGGAAACAGATGAGTCTGGAATATGTCGACAAGATGGCAAATTCATAGTCTTGGCACAAAAATGACTCCGTTTTGCTCGCAAAGGACGATTACAAACGTTGATTAAAATTTGCTCGAAGCAGGTTTAGCTAACTGGGTATACACACATATTTCTCGATCGTAAATTGAAGAATTTTATCGAATTTTATGGATGGGACAACATTTTCATGCGAATGCTGTAACGTCTGTTTACGAACTCATGATTCAACAAAATTGAAGTTTTAGTAAACTTTAAACTGCGATTAAAGTAGCAGTACATCCACAAAACGATCATTTATAATTGATTATATTTTATTGAAATTGACCAGTCATATTTGTTGGGTAATATTTTTAATTTATATATTAACAATGGGTTCGCACAGATAAAGATCTGTATCTGTTATTGTAATATAATGAACTTTCTTATGATACAATACATAGTAATAAGTTGACGATGTTAACAGATTTTCCTTGGGAAATCAATTGAGTTGTTTCGGTAAAAGATACATGCAAGAACATCTAATGTTAATTCCCTGATTGTAGGCTAAGGTTGGATCAATATGTATCTGTATGTCTTACAGTCATGAATCGAACGTATAGCGTGTTCCAATCGATACTTATCATTCGAGTCATGTAACAATCTGTTATGCATATAAATGATAAGAATCAATGGGAAAATTGCAGTGGCGGTTTTAGGGGGGAGTTATAGGGACTATAGACCAGGGCGGCAAAATCCAGGGACGGAAACTTTTGGAAAAATACGAAAGGCACAAGTCATAACAATAAAAACAAATAAATAACCAATTAATGTTAACCCTTTGCACTCCTTTGTCGAGTGTGACTAGACATCATAGAAAGAGAAATGTAAATAAAACGGGTTTTTATATGTATTTGGTTCTTCCTTGATTTATTTATCTTATTTTTTAGTTAAAAACAAATATAAATTACAACAAAGTTTCAGTAATATTTAATATAATTAGTAAACAAAATTGTTTGAAATAAGTAACAGTCAAGGAACTGTCCTTTGAAGTAATTTTCATATTAAACACTTCAAATACATAGTAGGGAGCTGTTGGCAAGAAAATTTAAAAATAATTCCGAGTGCAAAGGGTTAATCAATTTAAAAATAAAAATAACGTGTGTGAATGACGTATGAAATTACAAGAATTACAAGAAATTACAGTGTAGTATAAAATGAAGGATTCGTAGTGTACACGAATCTGTGAATACGTGGGAGGGGGGTGGGGGGGGGGGCTGTAGAGTATAAATCCGCCACTGGAACATCGTGTATGTAATACGTTACCACTTAAAAAGATTTGATTATTCGTTAGATACACAATAATCTTGAGTTTTCTAGTGAAAATGAAGTATTAAACTAACTGCAAACGATGAAATATTTTTGAATAATAGTGTATGTACGTATGTGACAAAATTCCTTTGGGCATATAAAGGCATAGAAGATTTCGTAGAATCCTTGGTATCACGAGGTATCGAAATGTCCATTAAAGAAGTCGCACTAAAAAATGTAAAATGGTATGTATATGTACAGTTTTTTTTTCAGGGACGCCTGACTCTGATTCGCTTCAGAACACACGTTGTTTACTATTGTCGAGGATATCTTCCACTCAAAAGTATTTATCAAGGTATCTATGCTGGAAGACTAGATTAAAAATGTCTATGAACTTTAAACAGTAAATCCTATAAAATCCCCTTCGTTTAAATAGAATAATGTCGTGATTAGCCTGCGCTCGAATGAATATGTAATACTTTCCGCATGACGTACAATTAATGCCCTTATACACAAACACTTTAGCACGAATAATCGAAGCTCTGCTTGAAATAATCGATCATCATCATCATCGTCATCATCATCATCATCATTATCATCATCATCGTCTTGCATCAACATTCATCCTCGGACTCGATGTACAAAATATTTCTCCACGTGCATGATTGTTCTCGTTCTTCTCAATGCTTATGTTTCATACATTAATTCTATTGCTTCAATGTTTGCGGCTGCCTAAATAATTTTAACCACGCATTTCACCCCCCCCCCCAATGATCTGTTGTTTTTTCAATCTATTTCGAATATCGAAATAAGTTGGGGAACGTTTTTTGAAATAGGAATTTTCTCTTCCTTCGATCAGTGCTTGCGAACTATTCCAATTTGGTGTCTACTTATCCGAGGAATACTGTTGTTGAGCACCAATGCAGAAGGACTCGTCTTGTTTAGCTTTAAACGGGACAACTGTGTCTCTGCTCCAGATTGACCTTGTTTCAAAGTGATCGTGAAGCTCAAATTCTGAGCCTACAGGCTACAACAGGTGCGGGGTACATGTTACGTCGCTCAACTTGTAACACGAATCTTGACCAGAGGCGTGGGAATATTCAGTTCATCACATGCCGTGATCAAATTCGTGATATCCCTCGGCGCCGGTGAACACAACGTCCACCCAGACCCGCATAGCTTCTGGACTCGGAGCCATTAAATGATATAGTCTGGACGATGTTTTAATGATGAAAGTTAGCGACGGCTGTGGCGAGCGTACGGTGTTCATGTGGTCCACGTAAACCTCTTCGATCGACTGAAACAGAAGAAAATATTAATAATTGTTGCTAATTATTGATATACATATTTCGATTAACTTAGGAGATATTTTAACCAAAGATCCCTATTCCACGTTTATTATTTCGAGCTTAACACTTCACCAGTAATAATATAACTCGCCTGTGCTTTAATATATCGTTATTTTAATCCGTCTAATTTCTATAACATTGGTATTAACGAGGATGTATTAATGCACGTAAAACTAAATGTACAATCGGTCTCATAAGTATTCGTGCGCCCTTTAAAACAGAATAACTTTTTTATAATTCTACCAAACGATCTGATTGTTTGTAAACAATTAGAAGCATTTCTAATTGATAGTGTTTACTAAATGATGTGCAAAAAATATTTTCCAAAACTTACAATTGATCGGGTTACATGCAAAAATAAAAAAGGCATTTTTTAAAACTTTTTTATGTGGGCCCTAAATGAAAATTTAAAATATATGTTTTGTAGATCTATGTTAGTTATACACATGCTGAAATCGGCTGACATACACATGAGCTACGAGCGGTTAGAAAGGGTGAAAATCGTAGTTTCTCACGACTTTTCATCAGTTTCTGCTTAAAATTCACAGATTCGTATATCTTTCGATGCGTGTCGTTTTCTCCAGCTTCAACCGATTGTGGAATTTCATCGAAATTCTTTTTTGCACATCATTTAGTAAACCAATGCTTCTAATTGCTACAAACAATCAGATCGTTTGGTACAATTATAAAAAAGTTATTCTGTTTAAAAGGGCGTACAAATACTTATGTATGAGACTGATTGATTGTATGTGAAATAGCACACGTGCATCCGTGTACTTGAAATTACACGTATTGAAGCAGGTGTAATTGAAATACACGTGTATTTCATTTACACATTCAAAACTGTTGTTTTACAACAAATTTTAACTTTCGTTTCAAATTATACTCTTACTAAAAAATATCTATTCGATCAAATAAATCTAATCTCTATTATTACAGCTATGTGTAATGTGTACAGCTATATAAAAATTAATACATTTGCTCTTTTTATAAGGTTCAGAATGAGAAAATTCGAGTTAAGTTGATTTAAGGAAGGGTTCAATTAATTTTTATTTAACCTTTGCAAATAGTTTCATCATGTATCATCCCGATGATTTTGACAAAGTACTGTGTGCTAGGGGTAGTACTTTATTTAATGAAATGGATCGCTACTTTCGACTTTCATTTCTGAATGTGAATTTAGAACAGAAGAAAAATCGAAAAAAATCGAGAAAAACCCGAAGATATTGCTTTAAAATCAATGTAAATTAATTAGGTTGCTACTACAGTAAAGTCGCGATCTAGCTCCCATCGCCTGTTCCAAGCAGGGACAGAGATCGTGTAGGGAAACTATTTTTTTATGACTGCGTCGACCGAAAATACAAAGGCAGTGCAAAGAAACGAGGCTGCTCGAGTTATTTGATCCTTCGCGGGGATGCCCCCAGTGGAAGGGGTAGGCGAAGAGTCAGCGATCGTGGAGATCCTCAGGGAGCTAGATCGCGACTTTACTGTACATACATATGTTACTTTATGATGGATGGTTAAAAATATTCAATTTTCGCGTACGAAACTCATGAATTCATTTTTACCTCATTTTAAGGCTACGAGTTAATAGCTTCTGAAATTTGTTTGGGACGGGGGGGAGGGTAATATTTTTCTTGCACAGAGACAATGCGAATAAAACACTATCGTACCTGAAAGTAAATTACTCCCCGTGTTTTTCTGGAGGAGCTATCGCTGTAGTACGACAGGGTCTTCCTTTTTCGATCAAAGACAAACCATCGTTTGTTCCAATGGTGGAATTTCTTGCTCATCTTCGATAAGTAACCGCTGCAACTGGTCGTGTCGACCGTGACATCGTGTATCAGGGGTAGCTGGTGCCCTGCTGTCTCGATGTGATGCCTCAGGTCCAGAAACTCCGATTTGATGGGGAGGTATCTCGTGAGCGGCCTCTGCACAGGTTCATAAATCATCAAATTTACAAGCCGTGAAACGAAGTGTCCGGTTAAATGGTAACCCTGTTGGGCCTGTCATTCGTCACCCGTTCATCCATTATGTAGTCAGTGTACGGATTGTGTAAAGGTACGTGTCCATCTGAGAGTAAAACTATCGCGAGTTACTCTCGAGAGTCAAATTCGTCAGAGTACACGGTATTGAGAGTGCTAGCGGAGAGCGGTACGAAAAACTCTCGGAGAGCGAACAGAAAGTTGTAATTCGTAAATGGACACTGGACACGCTTAATACCAACGCCGTTCGTATAGCCGAGAGTCTTCTTGCGAGTTTTCTCTGCTATTATACACATATTTACACTAGTGGAATTAATTCTGGACACTTTATCATTTATATTTTATATTCTAATCATTGTTTTCTAATTTTAGGGCGTCGCTTATATAAAAAGATTAGTAAAACGACCATTTACAGCCATTCTTTGAATATACAATAAAAATCACAATTTCAACACGTTTCGAGGTATTCGAAACAATTTTAGTCGTTATTCCCACTTTTAAGAACATTACTAAGGTCTTCACTTCAGAAAACACAATGCCTGACTAAGACAATGATGAAACTGTTTG
>CM052201.1:1507959-1547239 GCA_028455805.1 Lasioglossum figueresi
TTTTTTTTTCTGTTATGATACTTACCGAATTCGTCTTGAAATCCTCTAACAGATAGGCGTAAAAAATTATACGTGTATTTGCAAAAAATTGAAGGTGACCTTGAAAAATCCTGAAAAAAAGAGTTGACAACTTTGCTATATTCACGTGAAAGCTTTCTTTAACCATGCTATACAATTTGGTTTCTATTTTTTGGAATCGACGCGGGCGATTTTTATTTTGCCTAAAAATCCGCAATCTAGGTATTACCATTTATTCCAATGGTCCCCAAAAATGTCGGGTCACCTTGAAAGGGTTGGGTTAGGTTAGGTCATTGGAAGCAATTTTTTTCCTCGGCGAAAATTTTCACTCGCGTGTGACTGCACACAGTCACCACAGTACACTCACACACCGTTAGACCACGTATACGTACGCAAAGATTGTAAGGGTCCGGGGATTCCACTCCTGATATCTTAATAATGCAAAGACGGGGTTTCTTATTAGTCAAAATCGGTAGATAAAAGATCAATCTAGGGGGCTATTTGCCTCAAAAAGCTTACTTTTACGTTTACGACGCGTAATTCTCATTATTCTGCAGCATGTCGCGGAGCCGCGAGTAGCAATGGAGAGGCGACAGTGCTGCCGCCTATCGTGGCTGTCGATATGCTACCGAATAATGAGAATTCCGCGTCGTAAACGTAAAAGTAGGAATTTTGAGGCAAATAGTCCTCTAGATTGATCTTTTATCTACCGATTTTGACTAATAAGAAACCCCGTCTTTGCATTATTGAGAAATCAGAAGTGGAATCCCGGACCCTTGCAATCCTCGCGTACGTATACGTGGTCTAGCGGTGTGTGAGTGTACTGTGGTGATTGTGTGCAGTCACGCGCGAGTGTCGTCTGCCTAGGAGACGCAGTCCTTAAGGTATTATTACCGCGGAAAACACGGACCAATCAGAGCGCGACTACAGCGGACGAACTTTGGCTCGGCAAACAGCAACGTCACCTTCAACGAGACATCTCTTCCATACAATAAATAATGTATTAAATGAATGAAATCGTCTTTTGTTATTTTTTGCTGCATGTTCTCTTTTGTTATCCTCTATCTCGCTCTCAAAAATATGGTCACTGTAGTTATAGGCCGAAAGTCATGAAGTCACTAAAAGTCGTCGTTTTATATTCAACCGTGTCTATCGTGTGGTAGAATTACTCCATTTCTATGAAATTTTCATGGACATAAGTGATACACACCTCCAAAATGCATTTTTGGAAATTACCATTACAAGCTTTTAGGTGAAAAAGGCTGTAAAATCAATATTTATTACTTTCTTCGCAATTTCTGTCAATTACAATACTTTAAAAAATCTGTCGACACATCATGTAATAAACTAGTCAATCAAAGTTCTTGAAAAAATTCAAGTAGTTCGACCCCCTTTTTAAAAAGTTACCCCACCTTAAAAGGTGTACAGAGACTTTTTTTACTTTTACACGAAGCTCATGAATAAAGTGAAGCTCAGTATAAACGCGATCGTTGTTCATTTTATAAAGTATATTTGACACTGTTAGTGTTCGGCGATTCTAGGATTAATCCTATCTCAATGACTGCACAGTAACTAGAACTGAACGAAGATGTGAGACTAGCAATAAGTATGTTTACTTCATCTCGTTATCAAACGTCGGATATTCAATAATAGGAAATTGAGAATTTAGTAATAGTACAAATTTAGCATTATTGCATGGCTTCAAGACATTGGACATTTACATCTTTACTGATATCATTGTACGAGATTGAACAAATACACTTTCCATGGCCGATTTATGTTATTTTACAAATCTTGTGTTATTATTGAACGAAATGATTAATACTTATTATTAGATAGTAGGTACTGACAGAGTATTAGTTGACTTTATCTTTCGCTTGTTCTTTGTCCACACCTACTGTATTCAATGTATATTTATCTGTGATCAATGTTGGATTTTATATTATGTATTTAGTGGTAAAAACTTGATTTACCATACAATCTAATTTCTTTTAATGATGACGTAATGCTATTATAAAAATTAATTACAATTTTCTTCTCTTTCAGTGACTGTAAACACAAAGAAGAACTACTACATTACTTATGAACGCAAATGGGAATTAATAGATACATATAAATGTTCTTACGTAAACATTATAGTAATTTATAATTAGTGTTATATAAATGCAAGTGTGTGCCCAGTGCACATGTACCACACATTTGTAACATATCAAAAATTATTTACAAAATAAATGTGTACAATGAATTATTTTTAACGCGTTACTTTTAAGATTAATGTTTTTCCAAACGAGGTGGGCCTAACAATTGTTGCACCTTCTTAAGATTCATTACTAAAAGAGTAAATCGAAATAATTCAATATATTTCCCGAAAATCGCCATTCTTTCTTCAAAGTATTACCGTTGAAATTTTTTAACAATCTTTAAATTCAAAAATTTGAAATTTAAAATTTCTTAAATTCTTCTTAAAAAATTTGAATCTTTATTCAAATAACTCGGACCAGCTTTGGATAACATCAGAGGAACCATTTTAATCAGTGGAATTAATATACCCCTTATTTTGTATTATGAGAAATGATCTACAGGGTGAGTTCGAAGAAACAGAACACCTAAAAATCTCTGTTATTTTTCGTTGTACAAAAAAACTTCTTAGGATAAAGTTACACTGTTTGAAGGGCCACACGTAAAGGTGTAAGGGAAAAAATTTCAAGGTCATTTTTTAATGAGATTTCAAGGTCATCGATGTTTTTTTAAAATGGAATGATATATCTTCGTTAACGTAATGTTAATGTAACACAATATGACCTACAAATGACTTTCAACCCAGAAAAATGGAATAAATAAAATTCAACGTGTAAGATTCATTTGCTTTATTTCTGTTACGCAAAATGTTCAAAAATATTCCCTTGAGCTGCTATACATACATTTAGCCGTGAAGTTACAGAACGTACTGCTGTGTAATTCATTTCTGAGGGAATCGACGCACAAGTCCTGACGACTTTTTCTTCCATGTCGTCTACAGTGGTTGGTGGTTCATGATAAACATCGTCTTTCCGTTTTCCCCATAGATAGAAATCAAGGGGTGTAAGATCTGGTGAGCGAGCTGGCCATAATACGGGTCCGTTACGTCCAATCCAACGATTTGGAAACTTGTTATTCAAGAATTGTGTTACGACACGGGAAGAATGGGCTGGACATCCGTCATGTTGATACCACGTATCTTCACGAATGTCCAAGGATGTATTTTCCAGGAGAATTGGCAACGATTCTCGTAGAAATGCAATGTATTTTTCTGCATTTAATGTTCCGGTGATAAAGCGAGGTCCAATTATTTGGTTGTTTAAAATTCCGCACCAAACATTGACGGACCATGGTCTTCGTTTGTCGACTGTCCGTAACCACCGCGGATTTTCAGATGACCAATAATGCATGTTTTTTAAATTTATCTGCCCGTGATTCGTAAACGAAGCTTCATCGGTAAATAATACTTTATTAAAAAATGTTCTGTCGTTTATCAATTGTCTCAATCCCCGCTGGTAAAAGTTTACACGATTTACAAAGTCTCTACCATGAAGTTCTTGGTGAATTGATAGGTTAAAGGGTTGAAATTTTTGTTCATGGAGTATTTGCACTACACATTTTTGGCTAATGCCACTTTCTCGTGCGATTTGCCTCGTACCAGCATGAGGGTTTGTATCCACTGCTGCCAGAACATTAATTGTGTTTGCTTCATTCCTTACAGTCTTCGCCTTCGTACATTTCTTATTTTCAACACTACCAGTTTCACGGAATTTATTTATCGAATTGGAGTAAACGGAAACTGATGGACAATTACGATTAGGAAATCGGTCCTTGTACAACCGCGCTGCTTCTCTTAAACACTGTCGACTTTCTCCATAAATGAAAATCGTATCAATTTTATCTTCCTTCGAGTTACGCATTGTGAAACGTTCATCGATAAACCGATAGATTAGAAATCTTAGAAACAGTGGAAATCTGATAGCAAAAAGGTCTTCAGAGTAATTAGTAGTTGATAAACACGATTCTGTACAAACGCATAGGTGAAGGTATATCATAAATGTCTTCCTGTCAATACGGAATCTGTTATTATGTTGTGTATTGCGATACATTTGAATGTATAGCAGCTCAAGGGAATTTTTTTGGAACATTTTGCGTAACAGAAATAAAGCAAATGAATCTTACACGTTGAATTTTATTTATTCCATTTTTCTGGGTTGAAGATCATTTGTAGGTCATATCGTGTTACATGGATGAATTCGTTATTTTGCCAGCTACAACATTACGTTGACGAAGATACATCACTCCATTTAAAAAAATATCGATGATCTTGAAATCTCGTAAAAAAATTACCTTGAAAATTTTTTCCCTTGCACTGTTACATGTGGCCCTTCGAACAGTGTAACTTTGTCCTAAGAAGTTTTTTTTGTACAACGAAAAGTAACGGAGATATGTAGGTATTCTGTTTCTTCGGACTCACCCTGTATAAAAATGAGAATGTGTATAGAGATTTATAACTTGACGTCATGCTTGTACATATATCGCGTTTCATTAATTGCGTAGATAGAGTAGGTAATTATTTCATAAATAATTCATAGTAATTATTTACAAGTTAATTTTGGACTGTATCCCGCGTAAATGATATTGTTTATTTGGATTTAGTAAATCACAAAAGAATTTAAAAATTCATACTGCAAATGTCAATATTGACATGTAAGAAAACATAACAAAAATAATAAATAAAATATAATATGGGAAAATAAAACATAAACGTAATACTACTATAAAAAGAAGATATAAAATTCTATCTAATTTCGTATTATCGACATTTGGCTATAACAATATAAATTTGCATATGTGTTCGTGTTGTTATGCATTCTTTTGCAAAGTTTTGAAAATATATTCCAGCCTATTGTCGAAAAATCAAAGTTTTCGAATATGCTGTACGCATTAAATTATGTAAGTTGTGCAGAAATTATAAATACCTTTGCATGTAGAAAGAATGCATGTATGATTATTGATTTTAAGTAGTAAAGCCGGACAAAGCATGACTCACCTTTCTGTTGGCCCTGTTGAATAGCTGGATGATTCTTCACCTGATTCGACACTGTTGAACGAAGTGCAGTTCATTTTTCTTTCTTCCCATTGTGATCGAACCTCGTCTTGTACTCTTCGTTTCAATTCCTCGACTCTCCGTCGCTCTTCGGAAATTACTTGACTACCTACAACAAATGTAATACAAGATCTTTATTTTCTGTATATTAAAAATAAGTTAAGTTTGATTAATCATGATGATTAAATTCAAATAAACATGGCCTGTGTATCATTTCTTCGCTCTGTTTTGTTTAAAAGTACATTATGATCCTTAAGAACATCTATCGGCATTGCACTCAATTGTTTATATACAATGGATCCAAAAAGTATTTAAACACTATACAGTGAATCCCATTAATATTCGAACGCTCTAAAAAAATGATACCTAACTTTTTTAATATTGGACCATACGATTTGAACTTTTGTAAGAAGTTGGAGCAACTAGTTTACTATATGACACGAAAAGAAATTTTTTCAAGAATTGCAATTAGTCGGAGTTGTAGAGAAAATACTAAAAGATACATTTTACAACTTTTTCTGTGGGCTATTGGAAATTTAAAAAATACGTGTTGTAGATCTGTGTCGATTATAGGCATTGTGAGAGATTCATCGAAATCGGTTGATGCAGAAAAAAGTCAGACATTGAAAGATGTAAGAGTCCTTAGATTTATTGCAGTTAGAAGCCGAAAATCGTGAAAAACTGCAATTTTTCATCGAAAATCGTGAAAACCTGCAATTTTTCATTAACATCGACCGATTTTGATGAAATTTTCACAATATTTTTAATTGATACAGATCTACAAAACGTGTTTTCTAAATTTTCCATACAAGCCCACATACAAAAGTTGCAAAATACAACTTCTAGATTTTTCTTTGTAATTCCGACAACTTGCAATTTTTTTCAGAAAATTTGTTCACGTTGTGTAGCAAACCAATTGTTCTTACATCTCAAAACCTTTTAGATCGTATGGTCCAATATTAAGAATGTTGTCGGTTTTTTAAGAGTGTACAGCTATTAGTTGGAGTATTTCCGATTCTCGAAAAATTGTTGATATTGAAAATGTAATAATTTCGTAAAAACAAATAATACAACCATAAGCCTGGACTCGTTTGAAATCTTGAAGCCTCTACTTTCGCAAAGCATTGTTCAAGTGTACAAACACTTTTTGGATCCACTGTAAGTAAAAGTGCCAATACAAATGCGATAATACAAGTATTCTCAACAATAACTTCATTGAATTATATAATTAGAAACTTCAAATTCAGACTGCACAAGAAAATAAAAATTACTGTTAAAATTAATCAAATGAATGGCACAAAGAAAATCAAATAAGTAGATAAAAATAAAGGTGCAGTAATAGTTTGCTTAATCGCTGAACTGCATCTAGGTATCTCACTAGACAAAATAATTCATGAAGATATGTTACATATATAATTTAACCCTTTGCACTCGAATGGTAATTCTGAGACGCCACTAAAAATTGCTGTACCATTATTCGAAATATTGTTTACGTTGTTAAATATATAAAGTAGACCGTTGTCGGTATCTAATCACTAAACATTTAGGTATTATATGAGGTATTACGCCAATTTCATACCCATAAAATTAAAAAAATCATAGAGAATGGAAATATTCTAGCTTGGACGAAATGTTTAATTTTCGAGATAAAATAGCAACGACTGCAAAGGGTTAATTATAAAACAAAAATTAAGAATAACGATATTTCTGCATCGACATGTTCTCAAGTTAATGATAGCTCCAAAATCAGGTAAAAAGACGAACTGTAGTAAGACGAACTACAGACATATTAAATAGATCACTGCTTAATTATTTACATCAGCGTACGATATCACATGATTTAAATTATTTTAGATGACCCCAAAATGATTTTTCACAATGAAGTTGATTAAAAAATTATTTATTTTTGAAATACCATAAGTTTTTAATTAAATATATTGTGTACAAAGTTAAATTGTTTTATTACAACATGGTCATGTTTTCTTCTCGTCATTTTCAACATGGTATTTCAAAAACAAATTTTCGAATGTCGAGTAATCTTTATTTCCTAAAATACGCAAGCATAATCAAATTAAAAAATTCACTCATTAGAAAAAAGATAAAAAAAATGTATTGGCAACATTTTTTTCTTCTTTATCTATTACTGATTGGCAGGGATCGAAAGAGTTCTTGATTTGTTTAATTGATTGTATTTAATGCATGAACTGTGGAACTGTTTTAAAAAAAAACGGGTAAACTTTTCCTTGCGTAACCAGAAATTTTTGTCTTTCTCTTATGTTATCCAATAGATTTGAAAAGATGTGATAAAATATAATATTAGAATAAACATTTATCCACAACAGATAGATACACATAGTTTGTTAAACGAGTTCTCAAGTATTGCAACAAATACTGAATACACACTATCTAATATTCGAATGGGTAGTTTTTTGAGAATAGATGTTAAATAAGTCAATAAGTATTGTAGTTAAATCAATATTCTGATTAGATTATTTATTTTTAATATTTATCTAAATAATTCAAATCTCAAAGGTTGTTTGTATTTCTCTTATGAAAACTTTTTCTGTAAACTTATAAATTAATTGTTTTCATGGAACCTTTATTATACAGAATCTAAAATATCTGTTCTATAAGAATACATTTTAAAGAAGTTTCTGGAGGTAACGTTTCTTCCCATAAAAATTCCACAGGAATTTAGAACAGATATTTTTCTAAACGAAACAAAAAGTTCGGACAGAAATTCAAAAAAGAAAAAGACATTTGTTTGTTTCGATCTCTGCTAATAATTAATTAATAGTAATTACTTATTATATTGCATTCAAAATGTAATAAATCTGTGCTGTTAAAGCATGTTAGCGGCAATCTATTTTTAACCCTTAAGTGATCTTTCAAAATGTACTTTAAAAATGCAGTGGTTCGATTAAATTATACTGAGACTGAGAGTCAGCACTAAAAATTGCAGTACCATTATTAAATATGTTGGTATCCAATTAGTTACTAAACATTTAATTATTACATATAAAAATTAAAAATTCCTCACAATGTATTATATCAATTTGTAAAATTTAGAATTTATATGTACTTATCATATCAATTTTTCAAAATAGCTCTCCGAGTGCAAAGGGTTAGCACTCATCAGGATCAAAATGGTAAATAGAAACGCAGCGTGACAGAACAGTTTCATCTAAATCCATAAATTAATAGTTATACATTAAATAATTATTAGCATAACTTTTAGAGCGGTCGTATCGGTTCTAATAACTCACTTAAGGGTTAAGGGAAATTGAAGGTAGATGACGAGTTGTCATTTGGTCTTGGTAGGATTTATGATAGGATTTTAATCTGCGTGTGGTCTTGAATGAGGATGCTTCAAACTAACAAAACAATAACAACTTGCAAGTAAGCGGAATCGCGGTCAGGCTGTGGCGGATAAATACATTGGGACATCCAGCTATCCAAACAAGGATGTTTAGGAGAGAACGATTAATGAAATTGCCCAGTCAGCCAAACCTACTTTGAGCAAATTTTGATCATTGTTTGTAATCGTACTTTGCGAGCAAAAGGCGGTCATTTTGGTGCCAAGACCATGCTTGAAGCAGAATTTGGCCTTTATTTGCTACGAATTTACCACCAAAACTTGTCGACAAATTCCGACCCACCTGTCGCGCCATTATCTAGGGTATTTGAATGCAAAGTTTGTCGGTGGAATTTCATACCAAATCGAGGGCAAAACGAGGGCAGGCCTCGCAGATCGGTCGTACTAAGAGCAGATCTAATTTTGCTCTAAGAGTAAATATCGGGCAAAATCTGAGTAAACATTGTTGTAGAGAGGAGGACCGAATTTTATTTAAATTTCTAAATTATGTAATTTTAAGTTTCCAGTACTTTCATTAATTTAAATATTTACAAATCTTAAAATAATGACAATAACGATTTTGCCCGATATTTACTCTTAAAGCAAAGTTAGGTCCGCTCTGAGTGCGACCAACCTGCCCTCTACACGATGGCAGGGTTTGCCCTCGTCTTGCCCTCGATTTGGCATGGAATTCCGCCTGCAAACTTTGCACTTAAATACCGTGGGTAATGGCGCGACAGATGGATCCGAAATTGACAAGTTTTGGTAGCAAATTCATAGCAAATCAAGTGCAGATTGCTTACTGGGTGAACGTGGCAAGCAACTCGACGTTGTGTTGTTTTGTGGATAAACACAGAGTCTGGTACCCTTTTGTCGATTTCTGAAGTCATGGTGCCACGCGATACCCGTAGGGTGACAAGGGCATTCTCGAAGGATCTGGCCACGGAATGGAGAACATGATGCATCTTCTGCCAAGACGATTGTGCGAGGCCGCTCGACGTTTACTCCAGAACAGTTTCGGGTCGAAGGTGCTACCCGAAATTCGATAAATAAGTTGCAAGAAAAGTGAGAACGTTGAAGATATCTTTCAGCGTATAAATCCCTAGCTTTCACTTAATTCTCCGTAGATGAGAAGCATATCGGTTTGTTCTTCGAAAGAATACATCGATTAAATGATACTGATCTTACCATTCTTATTATTGATGTCCTGCGATATCGTCCAGAAGTGTTTATTTGTCATTGCCAGAATTAATAAATACGCTGCAAGTTATCCTCAACGTTCTCACCCTACACGACGTACAATTGAATACATTTGTACAATAAATTGTTACAGCATGTGATTCGATAAATGCCGAAGCGATAGGAAATATTAATCAATCCGTGATAAGAAGATTGCAGCATTGCATTGATACCAATACCAATCACTTTGAACACCTTTTGTAAATGCAAGTTTATTTCGCCTCTTTTCTCATAAATGACATTTGCTGACTTTCAAAGGCCTCATATTGCACCTCGTTGGATTCGTCTCAATAGCCGCTATCAGAAAACATGTACCAAAACATAGCTTTCTATTTAAAAAAGCAGAGGTGACCTTCGCATCTCTGTCTTTTATTTCGAAAACTTTTCTACTAGTATCATACTTTCGGAGTTATTGTAAATGGTAATAGTTAGTGCCTCACACTGTATAGTATAGTTTTCATTCGTATTTCCTATCTCCATTTGTATTTTACCTATTCCTACATTGCTTCTCTTATTTTATATTCATCTTTACATATACTCCTATGTTGCCTTTTTATATGTTTACCTATTTCTTTTCTTTTTCTCCACCCGTTGCACCTCCCCCTCCCTCCCTCTCTCCATTTACAACGTACAACTAAAACACTTGGTTAACTATACAACTATACCAAACTACAACTATAACAAACTTGGTTTGTAAAAATTTATAACTACAGATATTTCCAAAGCATCAGTGCCACACTTTCTAACCATTTTCAACCTCAATTTAAAATCACTCTATCGATTGTATTTTTAACATCGTCCGTCGAAAATCAAAAATATTATTTCAAGTTTAACTGAAAATATACGAGGACATAAATTAGGAATATATTTCTACACCGATGGTAATTTCAGTTTGCAAACCACTAAGGGATATGTCAATAGGAGTAGTACGATACAAACATGAGAAATATATTACCTTGTTTTGCTAAATGAAGCTGTCGATTTCTCTCAATTTCCTTGAGGGATTCGATAGTCTTCCTCCCCAAGCTGCCCTGATTATTGACGATAGGAGAGTCTGTGGTAACCCTTGAAATCCTGTCAAAGTCCTCTCTACTAGGAGATCGTTTCTCTTCAGAGTTTTCGCACGAATTCTGTGCCAATTTCGTTAGTTCGTCGTTTATCGCTCTAACTCGGTTTCGACCCTGCAGCAAGATAATCAAATTCACATTTATTAAACAAATACAGTTGTTTCATAAATGGTGCACATCCGCATGGCAAGTATATCATTATGTAGAATTTAAAATATGAATTGAGCTGTTGTTTTTGAAAGTGATATAAGTCAAATATGAATATAGACACATTTTTTCAAAAATTAATAAATAAATGGACATACACCACTTTCAAAAACAACAACTCATTTATCTGTTAAAAATACCATTGAGTAATCTACAACCTATTTTTCACAAAACGAATGTAAATATATGAAGAATAATATAAAGAATAGGCACATCTTCCATATACATATGTAGAAGCAATAAGGAAACTACGGAACATAATTAGGCAGCGGATCTTTATGCAAAATAAAAATTTTCCACCTGAATTGAAAATGATATAAAAGTATGTTTTAAATTACGCCTACTGATTTTTGTCATAAATGCATAAAATCTGCTGTCTAATCATATGTCTAATCATTGTTAAACAGAATATGTTTAAATATAGGTCAGGTGAGCTTAATGTGTATAAAACGTCTGCATGAAAACCTTATGGAATAATTTATAAATACTAATTATATGCAAATATAAGTAGGCGATTACTAGACTGCGGATGTTTATGCAATTTTCATTGTTTGTAGAGAAATTTTAACAAAGTAATATCAAATGAAATCATATTTTAATTGGTAATAACATTTGTAGGTCCAAAATGAATAAAAATCGTACTAAATTCTGTTGAACTTGATATACCACCATTTTTTTTAAATTTTTATAAACCACAAATGCATAAAGATCCGCAGTCGAGTTTCTTTTATATGTACGTGCCATGGTTTTTTGTTTAAAGAAAAGAAACAGATCATTTTTAGTTTAGAAATCTTTCATTTGATGAAACATTGTGATTTTCAAATACGAAGAAATTATAAATGCGACTCTTCGTAAAACAACCCTTAGGTTGTTAAAAACGACAGATCTTTAACGATTCTTGACACATGCATATAATCAAACAACGACGACATAAGTCACGAGTTGTCAATATTTTGGGATCAATTGTTTTATGTTCGTTGTTGCACAATTAATAAAATAGTGCCATAATCCTATGTCATTTTGATAAGGGGTGTCACGTGGCAATTACTCTAAAATATTGAATCTGCAGTTTGTTGAAAAGTAAGAGTGGATTACTCATTAGTATAATTAAAACATTGTAAGTGTAATTGTGAGTGTACTAACTTCTTCTAACCGCTTTAAATGCGTCAGTTTCTGTCTCTCGAGGCTTCTGGCGTCTTTAGTCGCTGTGTTCTTTGCTTCAGATCTTTGAGACTCCAAGTGATTCATCCGGGATTTTCGGGTTTCAATCTTTGTTGTCAGCTCGCTTAAGTATCTGAAAATGACGTGTTTCGCATGAAAGTCGTGTGAGATATATGTGTTTGAGAATTGTTATATTTTATGCGTTTATAACAAAAATAAGAAGGTGTAATTTAAAACAATAAAAACATTACAAGAGAATTTAATAATACTGTTATATTATTTTCAACCTATATTAAACATTTTAAGAAGGAAGGTAAATTTCTATTTCACTCCAGATTGTTGCAATTCAGGTGGAACATTTTTATCTTGCATAAAGACCCGCTGTCTATTTGTAAGGTTCTTTTATTTATACAGTAGACAATTAAAATAATTAAATGATCTGCGTTGTATGTGGTAAAGTAAGATTTATATTTTCCGTTTGTCTATGAATGCCTTTATAAAAATGATAAATAAAAATAAAAATTATAAAATAAAAATATAAGATAAATAAAAATTATAAAATAAAAAACCTTTCAGAATTTATTAAGGATAATATTATGTCAAATGAATATTTAGTTTTATTTCGACTGCTACAGATTTTACAGTCACTGTATGTTATAATTAGACTGCGTATCTTTATGCAATTATGGCTTTTGAAAATTTTCAAAAAATGCTAGGATATAAAATGAAATTAATGTATTTCAGATCTAAGTAGGCTTCCACCACGAAAAATGAAATTTTATTTGATTCGAGTTTTTTAAAATTCGTCTACAAAAATTGCAAATTGTATAAACTTCCGCAGTCTAGTTACAATGTTTCAATAAAGCGTTATTCTTGGTATTACAAAATATACTATTTACATTTATCGATCATATTGAAATTATGAATCTTGAGTAGCACCTTAAAAAATATATTATGGCTATAATGAACAGAGACATTTGTTGATGAGTTTTATGGTTCCACGTGGGATAGATTAAGCTGTTATTTGCTCGACCTTGAAAAGGCCTATAAAGATAAACGTTGATATTTTATATTGGAACCCATATTTTTTATTGTATACTGCTGACATCGATACGTTTTCGAAACGCTACCTGAACGTAATTTTATCATAAGCCGTTCTCGAGTTATAAACCCTAAAAATTGACGGGTCGCCGTTGGTTTTTCGGTTTATTCGTAGACGAATAATGCTATAGCATTCGCGTCACCGTGGTTGAAAAATTCGATCTGTATGAACGTGAATGCAATAGTATTCATCATATGTATACAGCTATTAAAATGTGGTGTCCTGAGTACTCGAAGAAAATATGGTTCATCAAATTTTCTTCCGCTCTCATGTAATGTCCTGCTCTCCAGACCTACGGTGGAGTGTGTGTCAAAGATTTAAGAAAAGAGTACATTTTTAAACTGCTCGTGTAGTAGGCATACAATTGTTTAGAATTTGTATTGTATTATATAAAGTATCATAACGCATTGAAACGTCTGTACAGTACTGCAAAATAATCTCTTCCTTGAGATTCAAATGGCCTTAATAAAAGAACAAAATAAAATGAATTATCAAAATTTGGATATCACAATTAGTTTATTAACAAATCATCTGTCTATTTTTGTAGCTCATTCAAATTCTTACTGTCCGCGAACGTGTTAAGGTGCTTTTCAGAAGATTCTATAACTTAACCTAACCTAACACAACCGATTATTTTCTAATGCAGGTAATGCTAATATTAGCGACCCGTCAACATTGAATGTTCATATTTCAGGAACGGCTTATCCCAAAATTACGTTCAGCTAGTGTTTAGAAAACGCATCGATGCCTGCAACCAGGTTTTAATTTGCAAATTCAGAATTGATCTTTATAGGCCTCTTCAAGGTCGTCTCAAAGTCGTATAAATAATAGCTTAACATGTCCCCCGCGAAATCGTACAACTTCTATCTAAAACATTTTTTCATATCATTCATATTTTTCGAGACATTTGCCCTGGGAGCTTAAGAGTGCGCCGGAGCGAACATACGCCACCATCGGCGTAAAGATGAACTAAGAAACAAAGATAGAGAGGCAGATATGTTTCTCGCAGGAGAGGTTAAGACAAAGAATACAAAACGGCTTGTTTTTTCGATGAGCCTATTACACTTGCATTTAGCGAAGAAGCAATATTGTTTTATGCTCTTTGTGTTAAAATATTTTCTGAATTATTGCACGTTCCTGTACAGAGCCCTTTTTTGCAATTTGTCTCTTGAAACTTTTTAAACAATAATAGCGTACGTTTTTATAAAACAATTTTTTTTCTGTAACTTTTTCCAAAAAAGGGCTCTGTACAGGAACGTGCAATAATTCAAAGAATATTTCAACACAAAGAGCATCAAAAAATATTGTTTCCTCGCTAAATGAAACTGTAGTGGGGTTTATCGAAAAAACAAACTGCAACGTAATCTGTCTTTGTCTCTCCTGTGAGAAACATATCTGCCTCTCTATCTTTGTTTCTTAGTTCACCTTTACGCCGATGGTGGCGTATGTTCGCTCCTGCGAACCCTTAGGGGGAACGCTACCCTCGTGATATAACTATAAAGGAACTAGAATCTAACTAGATTTTGGATCGAAACCTGGGTTTGCGGTCTTAGATTGTTTGCCCTTATTTCAGCGAATTTTGGGCTGGATGAGGGCTCATTCTAA
Source organism: Lasioglossum figueresi (assembly GCA_028455805.1). Lineage (NCBI taxonomy): Eukaryota > Metazoa > Arthropoda > Insecta > Hymenoptera > Halictidae > Lasioglossum > Lasioglossum figueresi. Next base: position 1,522,842 of record CM052201.1, read on the forward strand.
AGAGGAGGGTTATAGCTACAGCGCTCGACCGATTTTTTAACGGGATTATGTCTATATGTAATAATATAAGTGTCCGAAGTAGAGAAAAAATCGAGAAAAATATTCGCAGACTTCAATGTATTTTTCTGTCTCTAAAAGATTTTTTCACTGCCATAATGCGGTCTAGCGCTGTACCTATAACCTTCCTCTTTAGATTGAGCCCTCACCCAGCCCAAAATTCGCTGAAATAAGGACAAACAATCTAAGACCGTGATTGCATTCACATTGCAGTGATTTCCCCATATTACGTTCAGGAAGACAGAGGTCCTCTCTGATGCAGAGCAAATCTACAGCCAATTTTAGTTCAGCTAGTTAGACGAGATGGCGCCTACTCAGGATGGTCAACGTGGAATCATAGCAACAAACATATGAATGGCTTGAATCCACTCGGATCCATTAATAACATTAAAAAAAAAACGTGTAATCATAGCAAAACTGAAGCGTTAGGCTGACACATATGTATGTTTATCAGTGTTTCCACACAAAAAACTTTTTTTCTGCACAGACGTTGGTAACACTGATAAATACTCTGAAAAGCAAGGGTAGGAAGGATGCTTATATTATTAGATATAGATATAATCCCGTTAAAAAATCGGTCGAGCGCTGTAGCTATAACCTTCCTCTTTAGAATGAGCCCTCACCCAGCCCAAAATTCGCTGAAATAGGGACAAACAATCTAAGACCGCAAACCCATGTTTCGATCCAAAATCTAGTTAGATTCTAGTTCCTTTCTAGTTATATCACGAGGGTAGCGTTCCCCCTTAAAATAAGACACCCTGTATACCAGGGGTGGCCAACCTATGGCGCATTGTATCTGTGCGTCTACTTATTCTTTTGAAATAGGCGCCATAACTGAATCTATCTTCATATTTTCAACACCTGACTGCTCTCAGTTAAATTCATAGCGACTCATCAGTTCGTCGCAACCTTTTGACAGTTGTAAATCAGTGCTCCAATAAACGTGTGTCTTCGGAACTGGCGTAAATCAATTAATTTAGTTGCGTGGTTGAGTTATCCATTTTTCTCCCCTAGGCGAAGTAGATCCTACCCCTATTCCTATTTTCCAACCCCAACAATGATCGTAAGAAGGTAGAAAAGGTGCTAGAGTTGTATGGCGCATCTGAACTCGTATGCGAACAAAATTGACGCATGATATGTAAAAGGTTGGCCACCCCTGCTGTATACCTTCAAGTAAAAAACGTGAAATATTTTCATACTTTATGAAAAGCAACTTTACCTCTGCAATTCTTCCCTAGTTGCCAATTTACTCGCCTCTTCCTCGAGATGATGGAATTCCAGGTCCTCAAATGCCTTGCTTTCAGATTCCAAGATGTCTTGTTGGGCGGTGAGTTTCTTGTTAATATCTAATTGCGAGTCTTCGTCCGTGCAGTTCGTTAGTTCTTCCTCTAAACGACTGCAAGCCTGTTCAGCCCTTTGAACCCTTTGTTTGGCTTCCGTTTGTAAATTTGCTTGCGTTGTATTATCCTCAGCCATTTGTCTCTCGAGCTCGTTTATCCGCATCTGCACTTTGATCTTCTCGCCCTCATCCTGACTAAGTTTTAAGGACTCCGATTCGTATTCCGCGGACAGCAGCGCCTTTTCTAACTCGAGCTATCAGAAGAATAGAAATTCATTTTACACTTGTTTGAAAATATTTTGCAAACACAATTTACAAAATAATGCCGCAAGAATGTTATATGTAAATGTCTTCATGGCATAGGTGAGTTTGCACGAATAGTAATTAACACGTTTCCTGTCGATTGTAAAATTATATGTTTCTCCAAAACTTACATAAATATCAGTCAAGTTAACCCTTTGCACTTCAAATTATTTTTCAATTTTCCTGCCAACAACTGCCTACTATTATGAGTGTTTTATTTGAAATTTACTTCAAGGGACAGCTCCCTTACTGCTACTTATTTTAAACAATTTCGTTTACTAATTACTAGACAGCGAATCTTTATGCATTTATGGCAAAAATTAGTAGGCGTAATTTAAAACAGTAACATATTATAAAAATTTAAACATACTGTTACATTATTTTCAAACAATTGAACATATTAAGCAAGGAAATAAATTTCTATTTCACTGTAATTTGTTGTAATTCACATAAAAAAATTTTATTTTGCATAAAGATCCGCTGTATACTAATTATATTAAAAATAGCTCTCAAACTTTGTTGAAATTTATATTTATATTTAACTAAAAAAATAAGACAATTAAATAAGTAAAGGAAGAACCAAATACATGTCAAAACCTGTTTTATTTACATTTTTCTTTCTCTGATGTCGAGTCGCACTCGACAAAGGAGTGCAAAGGGTTAAATTATGATTTTAATGTACACTTTGTAAATTGAGATTTTGCTATATTTAAATGTAAAAATCTTTACATACGAATATAACAGACGTTTGCGTTTACAATGTTTATAAAGCGAGTTTAAAGCTTGGAAAAATTTGTGTTCGTTATTTTTTTCATCTAATTTGATAACTTATATGTAAATATAAAAATCATAGGGTAAGTAATGTTTCAATAGCAATGTGTTTACGAGGAACATTAAAACTTTCCGGGTCTACAGTTGATGAACAGCGTTATTTGAAGTTGTGCAGATATTTTTATGAATTACCTGTTTTAAACATAACTGGAGGATTTTTATCTCAAAAAAGTGTTGCGTAATCTCCTTCATATTTAAATTGTAAATACGAAATTAATACAATCGATTATTACGTAAATTTTCACATGTTCGACGCACGAACGACGAGAGTTAACTGGACAAAGAATAGCGACGTGAAAGGAAGGAAACTTATCATAAACTGCAAAAATGCCAATCAAATATTTACTCAAAGTCGAACATTGATAAGGAGACCAGAGTCATACTGTAGACTATCTTTAGCATGGCATTTGTATCTTTAAACTCGAAGTTACAATTATAGAAAAAGTTAGGATAGGAAAGTGAACATAGTTAGCAATGACTAGACTTGCATTATGTAGTTTAAAAGCAAAAGCCAGAATTGTACCAAAATTGAGAGATGTATTACTAGAAAGAGGCAAGTTTAGAAGTTTATTTTTCAGACTCAGAAATTGTATCGGGATGAACCCGGTAAGCAAACATTCAATATCCATCTGTTTTCTCAATTCGCCGGCAGAATCATGAGAGTCAGCTAGCAAAAAACATAATTGTACCAGAATTGAAAGATGCCTTATTAGAAGTTTATTTTTGAGACTCAGAAATTGGATCAGGATGAACCTAGTAAGCAAACTGTCGCCATATTAGCGACAGGTGACCGTGCAACGTTGGCACCAATTTCATATCAATCTGTTTTCTCAATCTGCCGGACGAATCGTCAGAGTCTGCTAGCATAAGACAGAACTGTACCAGAATTCAGAGATGCCTTAATAGAAAGAGGCAAGTTTAGAAGTTTATTTTTCAGACTTAGAATTTGGATCGGGATGAACCCAGCAAGCAAATGTCGCCATATTGGCGGCAGACAACCGTGCATTGTTGGCACCAATTCCATATCTATCTGTTTCGCCAATCTGCTAGCAAACTCTGCTGGGTTTCTGCCATGTGAGATATGGCTATTTGGAAAGCAGTCTAGAGAAGGTTAATGCGGATTGGAACTGTTTGAGGCAAACTGGTGCAGGTTGGAGTATAGTAAAGCACTATTGAGGGGTAGTAAGCACCTAAACTGGAGTAGGTTGGATGTGTTAAAACGGACTGAGAATTACTATATTATTTTAGCTTTAGATTGGTTGATTATGCATAGGGTTAAATTTTTGAGTTCAAACCGCACTCTAAACGTGCAAAGGTTGTGTTCACAATGTGTCACATGCTTTTCTGACTGAAGAGAGAGAACAAGAAAAATGTATATATTGATTCGCCAAGGAAAATTGAAGGACAAATATGTATAGCTGATGGTAAATAAATTAACGTGCACCTGCTACATTATTAAACGACGTGCAGTTTGTGGTATACCAACTGGTATGTATAGTATATTTTTAACCAAACGGTACTGTAGTACTTTTTATAAATACTAATAAATATTTTTTATAAATAATAGAGAAAATACGTGTACTCCGACTATATGATTATATGCGTACTATACTCGAGTATTGGTATTGTTCCACAGCATTTTGAAAGACTTTAAAGAAATACTAATCGTGAGTTTTAACCACGTTCTGAGGATTCTAACAAAGTCCACGATGGACTTTTAGCCCTTAGCACTCGATTGGTGACTCAGAGTTGTTGTACCATTATTCAAAATATCGTTTACAATGTTTACATTATTAAATATATTGGGATCTGACCCATTAGTCTCTAAACATTTAAGTATTGTATGAGGTATTATATCCATAAAATGAAATAAATCATATAGAATGGAATTATAGGAAGAAATGTTTAATTTTCGAGTTAAAATATCTCCGGGTGCAAAGGATTAAATGAAGGGTTATTCATAAGCTAAGATGGCATAACTTTGACTTCTCAAAACAGAATCGATATATACTGTCACGTTTCCCAAAGAATAGTAATTCAAAGTATTTATTAATTTCGTGATCATAGTTTAAGCTTCATTGAAAACCTAAATCTACTTATGAACAGTGGTGTATTTCCTTAACTAATTTAACAACGACTACAATTTAGACTACAACTTACAATTAATAAAAAAGAACATTGCTTCTGATCCTCTTCAGGTGTCAGCAGACATTAAAACAAATAAAGTTCGTTCGCTTTGGCATCAACAAACATTTTCAAATAATCTAATGAAAATATGTGAGCAACATACCTCTCTACTGATTTCCTCTTCCTGAATCTCTATATCCGCGACGCTTCGTTTTAACGCGTCCATATTTCCAAGGATATGTAATTTTTCATTCTGGAGGAACTCTATGTACTTCCGCCTGTCCTCTTCCTCGAGTTCCTTCCTCTCTTTATCAGCCTTAGCCTCATTCGACTTCGTATTATCCTTCTCCGAATTATTCTTCTTCGGAATCATACAAATCTCTTTGGATTTCGACAGCATCGAAAGCTGTTCGATAGCTTCGAGGAGGTCGTCGTTTGATATCGCCAGCTTATTCTCAATCATCTCGCACGAATTCGAGGTCTGACTGTTTTTCTTTGGTATGGAATGATTTTGATTGTTATTCTGCGGCGAGCTGATCACGATGTTCTCGTACAAGCTAACGGTACCACTGGTCGGCGTCGAGTTATCGTAATTTCGCGCGTTATTCGGCTGCGAGATGATTCTGGTTCCGTTCAACTGAATCGTCCCGTAGGCAGACGTTTCTTTTGTCCCGTCGTTAGTTTGACCGTAACCATTATTGTTATTGTTTAATACGGAATGGTCGATTGTCGTGTTATCGTAGCCCGGGCTACGTACTTGCGCGATCGAGCCGGAAAAACTATAGTCCCCGTTGCCAAGAACGTTTGGCCACTTCGTCGTTTGATTATTGTTCGGCATGGTCGAATGCGGATGATGATTCTGCACGTTCGTCGTTTGGTTCTCCGATTGGTTGACCGGGTTTCGGCAATTGCTCGGCGAATTGCCGTTTTGGAAAAAAAACTTTCGAGTTCTGCACGCACACGTTTTCGTACGATGTAGAATGCGTTTGCTTATTCGTGTCGAAGGAAAAGTGAGACTGCGTCTTCGATGGACTCTTCGGGCTATCAAACGGCGAATTGTAGCCGAGTCTTTTGTCACGTGGAAGCGAGCCATTTGTTTTGATTCTGGAAAATAGAAGCAAATTTTACATTGTAGAAGCGTGTTTATTATGTGTGCGAGGACACGTTCGCATTCTATAATTTCACACTTGTTTCTCTAACAACTAAACTGGATCATATTAATCCTCCGTCGACAATATGGTTTTTTTTTATTAACGTGGTCTGCGTAATGGGTTTTTCATTGCCACATTCCCAGACATAATTTCGAGGTACTGTATTGTAGTACTATAATTTAATGTACAAGCAGAGTTCTGCTAATTTAAATACATTGTAATTGAATTACGTAATTCACTGTATTTCATATACACAGTATTTTAATTACACTGTAATTGCATTATATAATTCGAACTTTTTCTTTAATGTAATTGCTAATTATGCGAATCACGAATATAATCGAAATACAATATAATGTAAATTACTCAATGTGTACATTACTCGCTTAATGTGAAAAATATCTTTCATTTTTATCCACGTTTCTTCCGTTTCGCATTAACAGACAACTCAGTTTTATGTTTTCGTTTATGTTTATTAGCATGGTTTCTTATGCGACGATGACCAACCTTCCGAAATGCAGCAATCTTAATGACAAGATGTTTGAACAAAGAGTGGACATTAAAATTCATTTAAAACTGCTGACAATTGCCATCAGTGAATATGACCGCATAAGTTCTTTTTTTGGGTCGTTCCTATTAAATAGTGTTACTTTTTTTCTATAGTAATTTTATTCTATGTCTTTCTCGAATTTGTATCTCTTTTCTGCAACGGACGTAATAAACAAGTTTATTATGGATCACATAATATGAATTTATGAATAATATTACCATGTTCATCACTGATACTAATCTTTTTCTTTTTTTCCACCTCTTATTCTTCTTATATATAATTCATAATTACACTGTACTTTGTAATTGTATTTGCAAATTTGAATTATAATCGAATTATATTCTAATTCAATTGAATAAGAGACCAGAATTACAAATTACACTGTAATTTAATTGAATACAATATAATTCAATTACTTTGTAATTATATGTATATCAACACAACTCTGTGTACAAGTGATATTTTAGCCAAATGTTTAACCCTCTTGCAATAAAAATTAAAATTCGACGGACAATTATGAAGAAGTGGGAATATTTTACTGAAACTCAGACATCCATATTGCCGGCGAAGGATTACTTAATATTATTCTTCGCGTCACAAAGTTATCAAAAAGTGAAACTTGAAATATTTGGTTGAGTTTCACCGTACGTGAAAATCATTTCAACGTCTTGGTTTGAGTAACGTGTTATGGATCATTCGTAGATGCACCAATACTATAGAGCAATGATAAACATGACTATTCACAATGACAAGTTGGTTTCTGTTGTCATTGAACTTCGGAATCAAAGTAAGTTTCACAATAATTAAAACATTTTTGAATCCACAGTCATTTCAGTTATATCGGTTATAATAGACAGTATAAAAGACTATGTGTTTATAAGTTAACAATATGAGCGACTAAAACAAACTATTGGAAATTGACACTTATGAAGATATTCTCCGTCACTTGATTCGTCTCTAGAAATTATTTAAATTACGTAGAAAATATTACTTTTATTGTTGCGGACAGAGGAAATATTCAAGTGGCCTGTTTCATCATTCATCTATTATGGAATTGTGTAATTATATGAATAATCTAAAAATCACCGATGAATTTCAATGACTTTAGTTATCTTATTATGTTATCTTGTATGTATACATTGCGTTGCTAGCTCTCAGTGTTAAAGACGTAAACAACATTACAGTGTAGTGTTACTAGGAGAAATTGGAGAAATTACAGTGATTGTAACGATAAACACGACTGGATAGTTGGATGACATGTTCTCCACATGCTCCATATAATGTTCTATACATACATATACATATTATTAATGTTCTTTACAGGCTAGTTTTCTATTATCTCAAGATTAATATCCACAGCAGAGCAGAGAGCATATTAAATATAATTTCGTATTATCGCTGTTAGCCGAGCGATTAATTATCTGAACCTCATCATTTTTTAGTAAATGTCTACAAAATTCAATAAAATGTTGCAACTAACACTCATATTGGAAAACCGAAATTTTTAAGCCGATTCAACGATGTACATTTCGATAAGTATAAATTTATTTTTGTATCTATAGACTAAATTGTCTTTACAGTAAAACTTGTTCCGTATATACTAAAATAATTTAAAAAATTGGTCGATACAATTACATCCACAAATAATAACGAAAAATTTCTTTGTCTGTTAATTGAATACTGTCTTCTGAAGTATGATTTCACTCTATTAGCTGAATAAAATCAATCTACACTAAGCTCATTAATTTGATCCTATAGTATAGATTGTGATCTTTTCTAATGAAAGATTAATTTTTTTTGAAACTATTGTCTTTAGGTTAGACTACAACGAACAGTCAAACTACACAACAAATTTAGAACTGTTTTAGGGATTTTGTATTTAACAATTTCGCCGTAAACGCGGACGATCTACGCTCTGGTTTTTTCTAATGCGAAACAGAACTCTTCACCTGTTAGGCTGCCTCGGTTTCTCCGCAGCACTCTGCCTCTCGTACTCGGCACACATGGCAAGAATCTCTTCAAGTCTCATTTTCTCCTGCCTCTCGACCTCTTGTTCTCGTAGCCTCTCCTCTTTCGCCTGTTTCCGTCTGTTCTCCGCCTCTCTGCGTTTGTTCTCTGCGTCGATCTGTCTTTCCCGCAGTTCCTCCAACGAGCAACCGCTTTCGGTGCTCGGGGTTGGACTCTTCACCCGGGCGAAACTTCGCTTCGGATCATTATACTTCGGATTGCGATTGAACGCTGGACTTGGTGGTTGAATTCTTTTAATGTTCGGGTTCGAGCCGAAGTTCTGCGCGGCGTTAAAGTTTCTCAGACTTCCGGTGCACAAATTACCGTTGTTAGTGTTGTTGCAGATGCTGGGGTTCGAGCCGAACTTGTCCAACTGAAGGTACTCCGTGGTGGTGGTTTTGGTTACGATCAAGCTTTGGCTCATGTCATATTCCCTCGCGTTCAGCTCGTCCAATTCGGCCGATCTTTGACACGTCAGGCTGCGCGACATCAGATCTCCCTGACTGGCTGTGTTCTTCAGTATCGGGTTCTGCGGACTGTGATCGTTTTCGTTGTTCTCTCGGTAATACGGTTTGTAGCTCTTTAGATAGGACTCCGCCGAGGAATACATCTGAATCTGATTGTGATTCGTCGGTGTGCTCTGATATTGAAGGTTGGGCGTGTTCGACCGGCTAGGCGTTCTCGTTTCTCTCTGACGGTTTTCGTCGGAGCAGTGATTAGAAGAAGGCGACGCGAAACAATTGCCAGCCGAGGGTGCGTTTAAATAATGAGATGGAGAGGATGATGCATTGATCGAGGGAGTGTTCGAACGACTTCGATCCAAATTAGTTAAATTTTGTAGAGGAGAGTTGTTGTTGCCGTTCTTCAGCGAGATCAAACTAGAGGATCTAGAGTGTCCCAGTATTTGATCGGCTGGGACGTTCGTGGTGACCGCACCAGCTGGAAACACTTTTGGCGAGACGCAATTGTTTCTGTTTTGCTTCGAGAGCATTTCGAATTTCGTCAACTTTCCCAAGAAACCGATTTCATCGTCCGAGCAGGAGTTCCTTGGCGATTTCCGCGGCGCGACCGGAGGCTTCCTCTCCAAATGATAGTTCTCCTGAAGCTGGTTCTCCGGCAGCAAGAAGCTGATCGGCGCCATTGAGATTCTTGATTGCGGCAGCACCGATCTTAATTGTTTCGCTTCCGCTGGGTGGTTGAATCGCATGTAATTCGATCTTCCAATCGATAACATGCAACCTGCAAGAATGTACGAACACGTTTTATTGAAATGCTTTTACTATCAAGTAATCTTGATTTGTTTAAAGTTAAGTTTTCAATTTCGATAATTCTGCACTGTACGATTCTTTCCTCTATCTCTTATTTCTCGCGTTTCAGATTACATACTACGATAACTTCAAGAAAATTAATTTTAATTATTCCACGAATCTTTTGTTATTACCATCGGAACTACCGGTTCAGTTAAAGTAACTGCTTTTAGATTTGTTATTCTACAATTACTGAGATTGTAGGAATGCTTTTGTGAATAACAATGAAGCCAAGTCTGAACAAATGTAATCTTTTTATTTTTATGAAGCAGTAGAACCTAATTACTTTTAATTATTCCACGAGTCTTTTGTTATTATCGCTAGAACTACCGGATCAGTTAAAGATAAAGTAATTGCTTTTAGATTTGTTATTTTACAATTACTGAAATTGTAAGAATGCTTCTGTGTATAATAATCTTGTTACTTTGATGAAACAATAGGATCTAATCACTTTAATGCTCGTAATAGTTCTAGTTATAAGCGACACATTTTATAATTTTCAACTATATTCAGAATTAGACTCTTGATACAGTCATTAACCCATTTAGATCTACCGTAAAATATGTATATACAGTACAGTTAATTAATTAAACAAATAAACCTAATCTAGGTACTCGCAACGAGGACCTTAACCGAGCAATCCTTACACGGATTTATTATTTAAAACGTCCTTAATTAATAATACATATATGTATAATGAAAATCCCATAAAATTCTTAATCAATTAGTTTTAGATCTAAACGGGTTAAGTTATGTTTGACTATAGAATTGTTTTGTAAGAGGTATGACTTATTGCACAGTATTTTGTTACGTATCTAATATCTACATAGATAAATTTGCTTAAAATATTCTTTAAAAACAAAATGTTCTTTCCTGGGAACATTGTAACCAAAGTTGGTCTTACATGAACCAAAGGTTAAAACTATATTACGAACATCTTAAAGCAAAACAAATATTTTTTATAGACGATTTAAGAGATAAAACAAGGAATGCTCTTGCAGTAAATGCAAGGAAAGAAGGAGAGAATTTTGTTCCTTTTTTCTGTTCTTCAAAGGAATTCTTTTACTTTTAAAGATTCTCAGATAGCATCATTAAAAATTCGACAGGTGAAAATTGTCGAATATGAATTTTGTACGCAACGATTACTCGAGAAATGGCTTCTTGAAAAGTCGAGGATTCGGTCAACCGTATTTAAGTCAAGGTCTCACCTTGAGCGAGTCTCACTGGCGAATTTATTGGTACACCATCGACTGCCGTGCTTCCATTTATGGGGTGAAGAGTGACCACGCCGTTATTATTTTCAATCGCGCAATGAATGGATTCAACATTGGTACCGACGACAGAAATATCCGCATCTCGACTCGATCCGAGGGTTACCTTGCCTGAAACAAAAGGAGAACAGAAATATTGAAATCCACTCGACTTCCATCCACAACCAAATTGAATCTGTACGAATTTACTGCAAACATGTATAGTACATATTATATAGTATATAGTATATCGTGTTAGTAAATAGTATATGTATATGTATTGTATATACAGGGCCATATAAATGAGCCGCTCACATGCCAAATCGATTAACTCCATAAAACAGAAAGTGGAGAAATGTGATGAAATGATATACATTGTTTTTCAAAATTCCTTTTAAAATAAAAATTGAAATAAACGTTGTATAATGCATAAATACAGATGTAGCTTTCATATAAAGACATGTAAAATGAATAAGATAGAATAGCCTTGGTGTAATCGTTATTAATATCACAACTTTTTGGTGACTAAGGGAATTAATCGATTTGACAAGTGAAAAAAAGTAAAAACATTAAAATCTGTCTTATTACTTTTTTTTCACCTGTCAAATCGATTAATTCCCTTAGTCACCCAAAAGTTGTGATATCAATAACGATTAAAATCATTAACATTAAAATTAGTCTTGAAATTATATTTTTTAATGCAGAAAAAGATCATTAACCACTAATAAACCTCTAATTTCAATAATTCCATATCCGCAAGATATACATATATGAGCCGTTCACAGGCCAAATCGATTAACTCGACTTTTTGAAATATTTTAAATTTAAGTGTCGAAGCACTCGATCAGTCGTAACTTCTTTTATTTATAATAAATTTCCCAAACAATACAGATTAACACCATTAAACGACAAAATTTTTTGAACGTGGATTTCATTATTGCAAAAAACTATTGCTAGTGCCGAATCAAATTTTCCGTATTCGTGCACGCTCCATGAAACATGTACAATTTATACTATTTTGTGTAATAACATGTGTAGTAGAAAAGAAAAGAATAGAAGTGGGGAGAAGAGGCTATAAATAAAGGAATGCGTCTGTCCCCAATTAGGAGTGCATCTCACCCCAGGCCCCAGGGAGAGATGCACTTTTCCGAACTTTCTTAAACAGTATATCAATATAATCATAGTTTTCTATCGATCGTATTTATTGTTAATAAAATTGTTAATGCTTTCGGCGCAAGGGTTCGATCATGGTTATGATAGAAAACTATAATTATCATGGATGGCGAAACACTCACAACAAAGGAAAGTTTTTATGCGTCAATGTCGAGACAGTTTGGATTTGAAATTGTAAAGGTTCTCAAGGACAGGTCCAACACAAAGATCGAACCCTTGAGACGAAAGCATTAACAATTTTATTATTAGTATATTAATATAAAAGCTTGACTCATTTAACGTTATATTTTATTGAAGAGAATTAAATAAACAATTCAACTATGCCTCTTTACACTTTCGATTCTCTTTAATAAAATTTTTATAAACAGAAAATAAAATGTGGTGCGTCTCTCCCGAAATTACTCGAAGCAAATTAACTACATTTTGATAATAAAGTTTCGACGCTTTTCAAGAAATAGTTTCTACAGATTTCAAGAAATAGTTTAGTTTATTGTAATTGGAATATTTAACCCTTAGCACTCGAATGGTGACTCAGAGTCGCCACTAAAAATTGCTTACATTATTAAATATATGTTGGTATCTAGTCAATTACAAAACATTTAAGTATTGTATGAAATATTCTATTAATTTCATATCCATAAAATGAAAAAAATCATATAAAATAGAATTATTTTAGGTTGGAAGAAATGTTTAATTTTCGAGTTAAAATAGCGCCGAGTGCAAAGGGTTAATCTATACCAACAGAATAGTGTCGCTTCCGCGTGCGTAATACTAGTTTTCGTAGGCCCATCAACAAATAGAATCGGTGGTTACGTATTAGCGAATATGTTGCCCGCAGTCTCCGCAAATTTGCACGCTTCGATATTATCCTAGGTTTCGCTTTTGTGGCGAGGATTGTGGACGCGCGTGGTTTAACAATGCGATGAAAGATCACGAAGGAGCTTCTTAATGGAGCACTTGCTTGATTAGTCAATTAACTACTATACATGTAAGGATGTTATAATTCACAATGGTCTTCACTTAATTAGCTTTTAGTTGAGCTGGAAACGCAGCAACCGTGCCCAAGGAATTAACTTAAGGAGAAAATTTTACGGTTCCAATAGGCACCTACGTGACATACAGTAATATTTACTAATATTAATATTTGAATATTATTATCCGGACACTTTTAAAAGGACGATAATATTTTTAACATCGGATCATATTACCTGGATTTTTTTGATAAGCTAAAGTTTATGAGACGTGAAAAAAAAATTTGAAAAAATTTCAATTGGTCGGAGTTACAGGGAAAATACTATTATATAATGCTATTACATAATATTTATATATTTATTATATAATAGTATTTTAAAATAATAGTATTTAAAATAACTATATAATATAATTCAAATCTTTACAAAATTTGAAAACACGTTTTGTACATCCGTGTCGATTGTACATATTTATGAAGACTTAATTATTTTATTTTATACAAAATGTAAGTTTCAAGTTTCTTTAGTTCGCTGTAGAACCATTAGAACACTATATTTTTGTTTCTTGTTTTTTCCGTCATAAGAAATTATTGTTTTAGGATTTAGGAATGAAAATTATATATTCATTTATTTATTATTGCTTTAAACCGATTGGTTTATTTAGCAAGTACAGTATTGTTACATGTAGCTTACATGTTACAATGTTTTTATATCCTTACGGAACATTGTTCGAGAAAATTTCTTAATTATTTTTAGGCCTTCTATATCAGGTTTACATAAGAAGGAACTAATACAAAGAGTAAAACAGTACTTGCCTTTGAGAAGCTTTGTTTCTAATGTATTACATGAAAATTTGATGGCAAGTTCTGATCAACATTTCTTAAAAGAAAAATAATAGAGGGTATTAGAGTAATTCAGCTATAAAGTTTTTTAAGAAAATGTTGATTTCACTTCGGTCTATGAGTGTTCATAAAGATATTAAGATATCGTAAACTGTAAACGATTAAACTTTTGATAAAAACACATCGAGAATTCAATTTTACAAAGAAACATCTTTATTTTACCACCACACTATACGAATCAGTTATCTTGTTTAGATGAGTGAATCATTTTCCGATACTAATGAAAGCTTCTTTTACGTAGCGAAAATTATGTATACAATGTTATTGCAGAAATCATTAATTTGTACACAAGATCCAGATGGTACATACGGAATCGAAAGCGAAACAGATCTGGACCGTAGAATCATTTCCGAGAATTCCGGGAATGCGGATGACCCGCCGGTCGCACATTCGCCGGTTTTCTAATAATAAATGTCTTCGATAACTTTTGCCACGTTGCGCAAGTGATTCAACCATGGGCGTACTTGTTTGTTTATAGTCGACAAAGTTAGACGTATTGATCTGTTAATGATGGTTTAAGATTCTCGTTTCTTGTAATTACTTGCGGATGGATAGTTTCATTTGATCCAAATCGACTTCTATCTACAACAGTCTAAATTGAACGCGTTATTGATTTTACTGTATTTCTGCGGATGATTCCAATCCTATTTATGATATAACCAATTATATCTTACTATTATTAATTGTTATTGTTGCTATTATTAATCCCACGTGTGCAGTATCAGGCTGTTATACAGGTTTTGCACCCCAAATTCACCCTTCTACAAAACCAGTTCACCCTTTTGCAAATCAAATTCAACCTCCTGCAAAACAAGTTCATCCTTTTGCAAATCGATGTCAACCTTTTACAGGTTTGTTACTCGAAATTCACCATTTTGCAAATCAATGTCAATCTTTTACAAATACAATATTTTAAAGTAAGTTTTTGAAAGAAATCAAATCAAATGTGAATTAGTTGTTAAGAAATTAAAATTTTGATTTATTGCGAAGCTGTACATCAAATATTTATTTAAAAGTAATTATCAGTTAATTTTCTTTGTAATGTATGAAAACTGTGTGTAGATATGTACATGTATTGATTGTAGTCAGTGTGTGATTAATAAATTTTTGAAATGAAAGTACATATGTATATTTATTTAAGCGTATTGAGTTTTGAGTTTTATATGTTTCCCTCACGCCTCACAGTAATGACACCGTTCACGTGTGTCCAAATAAATGTATAATTTAATCTAAATAAATAAATGATTCATTTTTAATATTCTTAATAGGTGAAATTGATTTGCAAAAGGGTGAAACTGATTTGCAAAAGGGTGAATTTGGAGTGCAAAACCTATATTAACCCTTAGCACTCGAATGGTGACTCTGAGGCACCACTAAAAATTGCTCTACTATTATGCAAAATATTGTTTACATTATTAAATATGTCGGTATTTAATCAATTACTAAACGTTTAGATATTATATGATGTATTATACCAATTTCGTATCCATAAAATTTCAAAAATCATAGGGAATGGAAATATTCTACGTCGGAAGAATGTTTAATTTTCGAGTTAAAATAGTACTGAGTGCAAAGGGTAAACCTATCAGGTCGTTAAGCATGAAACTTGACAAATAAAACACAAATTTCAAACACATTTGTCAAGTTTCATACTTAACGACCCGATATGTGCAACACCCCCTGGAAACGTTAGAAATTTCTTAAGGCAGTAGACTCGTTTCCAGGATTGCAAGGGTGCAGGATTCACGTTCTCATTTCTCGATAATACAAAAATGGGGGTTTTCAGTAGTCAAAAAACGCTAGATAAAAGATGGATCTAAGGCGTTATCACCCTCCAAAATTCTATTTTATCGTTTACGAGGCGTAATTTGCATTATTCGACAACATGTAGCTATGCAAATAGCTTTTGAGGTCGATAGCGCCCTAGATCGATATTTTATCTAGTGATCTGACTACTGAAAAACCCCATTTTTAAATTACGTAGAAATTAAAAAGCGAACCCCACACCCTTGCAATCCTGGAAAAAGGAGAATCGATATTTTCTTTTTAATTTTTCTATAATTTGGAATATACACTGTCAGTGATTAGTTAGTATAGTTAAAAACTATTTGTTGGTTTACAATGAAATTATAATGAATGACAAAAATTGACAAATAACTTATGCAAAGTTACAAACGATAGTTTGAAGATTGCATTTGTATGTTTACAGCCGTGCGAATCATCTTATCAGTTAATTTGTTAAAATATAAGAAACTCATTACTAGACAGCGGATCTTTATGCAAAATAAACATTTTCCACCTGAATTGCAACAATCTGGAGTGAAATAGACATTTATTTTGTTTAATACGTTAAATGTAATATAACAGTATTTTAAAATTCTTCTAATGTTTTTACTGTTTTAAATTACAGCTAATTATTTTTATTATAAATGTGTAAAATCCGCTGTCTACTCATTACCTGCAACCGTCGATGTGTCGATAGTTGGACTTTATTCAAGAAACCAGCCGGCTTCCGTGGGTCGAACGAATCGCAACGACACGCAATGAAAAATTCACCGGTTTTTGACCGACAAACCCCCAATTCGTACATTAGTCACGAAACAAGATGTAGTCTAAGCGTGCCCCGCACTGCGAGAAGCGAGTAAATCGCGGTGCATTCTACAAAGGACTGCAGTTATATTTAGTTTTGGCGCGGTCGTGCACTCCCGTACATTTTCGGTCTTTTTGGAAAAGCTTCCGCCACGCTGCGTTCAAAATATACTGGTGGCTAGGGGTGAGTCTTCGCCTACTTAGCGGTCTACGAAACGCGAGGAGTTCGGAGATGCAATTTTTTTTCTCTTGGAAAAGGGTTCTTCTGTTTGAATTGGTCAAATGAGGCGGCCACTGTACTAGTCCGCCAACTACAGACTTTGAAACAGCAACCCGCAACCAGACATTACAGTGGCGGACAAAAGAAAGTTCGAAATTGGAATTTCTGTAGGGTAAGTATACCGATTACTGCGGTATCATGCTTCGATCGTAATTTATTTTAGTATTATTCCTAATTTACACGTTCTGCACTCCAAATTCACACTTTTGCAAGTCAAATACACCCTTCTGCAAATCAAATTCACTTGTTTGTAAATCAATTTCATCCTTTTGCAAATCAATTTCACTCTTTTGCAAATCAATTTCACCCTTTTGCAAATCAATTTCGACCTTTTACAAATAAAGCGCTTTAAATCACATATAAATTAATATATAATTTAATATATATTAATATATAATTTCACTCTTTTGCAAATCAATTTCACCCTTTTGCAAATAAAGCGCTTTAAATCACATATAAATTAATATATAATTTAATATATATTAATATATAATTTCACTCTTTTGCAAATCAATTTCACCCTTTTGCAAATAAAGCGCTTTAAATCACATATAAATTAATATATAATTTAATATATATTAATATATAATTTCACTCTTTTGCAAATCAATTTCACCCTTTTGCAAATCAATTTCGACCTTTTACAAATAAAGCGCTTTAAATCACATATAAATTAATTGTTAAGGTCTAAACAGTAAGGCAGGTTTGAATTGTTGATATTGATCAAGATATGGATCTCTCGAAAGAAATATCAACAACTCAAGCCTGCATTACTGTTTAGACCTTACTGTTAAGGCCATGTCAAGGTCGAAATATGCTTTAAAACAAGGTCAAGGAGATATTGTAACCATTAATCGTAACCGACAGCATCCGAGGTCCTATAAGATAATAAATCTAACCAAATTTTTGAATATCAAAATTCTAATCAGAAAAATGTCAAATTAAACTTGCTGTTGGCCACCCAGTTTCTTTACTTGTTTCATTGTGTTAAATAAACTATTAATTTTCTATTCCCTTTTGCGATTTTCTAGTTTCCATTATTTCAACATTCAAAACAACATACAAAAATTCATTGCTGTTTTAAAATAAAATTTTAGTTTGCAAAAATTGTGGTAGTTATCGTATATGTACATTACTATTCAAACTTTGTTTTTTAAGTTTCTATATTATACGTATTTTGAAAGAGCGAAATTTCTGAAATGCAGAACTTATCTCAGAATGTTTGCAGCAGTTTGCTTTTGTAATTTCCACTTGGAACTGATAGTATGATTGCAGAGAGCAACAGATAAGATTCTGCTATCCCCTTGTTGGCTGGCTGATTGTTCTCATTTTACTTTTTCTCGCGAATTCTTGCTGTTATGTAGAAACTAAACTTTGTATTTTTATGCAGAATAAAAATAGTTTGCATTGTTTCTAAGACACAGGAGACACAGAAACATATTCCTCTCTTAAGTATTTTAATCAACTGATATTGATAGGTCGATATTCTTAAATTCCTTTAATCTGTTTTTCTCAAATTGCAAAATTCTTAAATTTTTAATTCAAATTTAATTTAATGTACATTCTTAAATCTTCAAATTTTTTAATTATTATATCCTTAACTTCTTTTAATGTATTTGCTTAATTTGTACCTACTCGTGTTTGTCATAAATGCATAAAATCTGAGGTCTGGCAATTTCAATATTAACTCAGATCTGTTTATTGTTAAATCAGTTTGATGATACACAGTCTACAAGGTGTAATTGTCCGATATATTATTGAAGATAATTCATATTTTTACAATAACTTTACATAAGTACATGTATAAGTATAAAATAAAAACATAAGAATCTTTTTACATTCTTTAATGCGTAATAAAGAGTGAGAAAGAGTTTCAGAGTAATAAAGGAAGAAGAATAAGTTATTGTTTCAACTGGATTTCAGTATTTTTTATTTTCTTTTCGTAGAATCGAATCCGAAGCCTCATTATATTTTACGACTTCCATTGTTCAGACGTTGTTTACGGTTATTCAGTTCTCAGATTTTGTATAGCGGCATTCCATTCACGTCGATAAAATTACTGTTCGTATTTGAACACGATATAGCCGTGTAATCGGTCGAACACGATGTAATTGCATAGCTTCTCTCTGCGATCGCTACTACAGGGATTATTCGAATTTATCGTGTGTTAGGTAATCCCATCAATTTCGTTAATTTAGTGCTGTAGAGCTAGTAGCGAATTGTACAAGAGGTGCTCGTGGTCAAAGCAAGTACCGCACTTTTGCAATAAACACTCGCGTATATTCATGACTGTGGCTTTATCCATTTAACTGCTTCATTAAATAATTAATTAGTTTATTCCGCAATGTTGTTCGGAACATATTTTTCTGTAAAAAACAATTGTATATTTCAACTTATACACTGTACATTCTATATCTATGAAAAACAGATAACACTGTACTATAATTAAACACAAGGTAAAGAAATTACTGTCGATCCTGTAAAAATAATTTAATTTTCACAGATAATTAATAATCACATTGAATTGGAAAGACGTCAATTTTCTTTTGAGAAATATGAACTAGAATCGTAAAGGATAGTAGAGGTGTGCGAGAACCCGAAAATGTCGAGTCGAGTCGCGACTAGAATTTCTTTTGAGATCGAGAAGAGTTCTTGAAAATTTTGAAATTCTCGATTATGTCAAGATTCCCTAAAATGTTTGAGGTTCACGAAGATTTCGGGATTCTCAAAATTATCGGAATTCTCGAAAATATTCGAGATTCTCGAAATTCTCGAAATTATCGAGATTCTCGAAATTATTATAACTGGATTCTCAAAATTAACGAGATTCTAGAAAGTATCGGGCTTCTTGAAAATTACTGGGTTTCAAGTATTCGATTACCTTTATAAGACTCGCTTTAAAGCCAATTGTACATAGTATAAGATTTCCGATATTTGAGCCGTTTCCGAAAACCACATTATAAAAATTCATTGAATCTTCTTTTTTTTATCTCGATAATTTCAAGAATCTCGTTAATTTCGAGAATCCCGATAATTTCGAGAATCTTGATCATTTTTGGGAATCTCGACATAATCGAGAATCAAATAAAATTAGAAGCAGTAAACCAGCCGACGCGGCTAGTGAATCTATCATTATTTCGACCACTGTATAATACCAGACCTATAAAAATACAATACAGGGTGTTCACACTATTACTAGCCAGCCTTTTTCTTGTAAATATTAAATATTAGAAAAAAATGAAAGATTTTTTTGTGTTTGTACTATTTTGTTAGACATGAAAGGTGACCTTCAATTTTTTAAATCGAATGCAAAACATTTCTTCCATTTCTGACCTTGCATGTCCTTGAAGGTCATTGTGCAGTATACGGGTGAATTCGTCCAGACACACGCTTTCATGTGTTATAAAATAATTTCGTAAATTTTCGCATTCGATTTAAAAAATTGAAGGTCACCTTCGTATCTAACAAAATAGTACAAACACAAAAAAATCACATACGCCATTGTGTTGCGTATAAACAACAGTACTACTTTCTCCTCTTTCAATTTTTTCTAATATTTACTATTTACAAGAAAAATGCTGGCTAGTAATGGCGTGAACACCCTGCGTATCTACTTGGATTCCGCGATCCAAATTAGAAGACCAGATCTAAGGATCTACATCAGGAACCTTTCAAAGTCAAAACACCAAAACTAAAGATCTTGAATGTCAAGCTAGAGACAACCAGTATCGAATAGTCCAAGACCTAGCGACTTCAGATAAGAACTATTGGATCTAATTTAAGGATCCAATTTTAAACGACATCTAGTTTCGATTTCTGGTTTAAAAGTTGGTTTGGATGTTGAGTTTGTAGAATTTGTTGAGTCTTCGGTCTCAGAGGTTGAGTATCCTCTTTTAAAAATGTTCAATCCCTTATTGATTCAATCCTAGTTTACAGGTTCTAGACGCCATCGTGGTTCTAGTTCCCTGAGTCTAACTTGATTTAGTTGGTTGTGCGTCGTTCCAGTTTGAGTTTCGGATGGATTGCTTCAAATTTTGTTAACCCTTTGACTGCGAAAGGTATTGTATATGTGAGCCTTATGTGTATGTGTGCGAAAGGTACACATAAGGTATACATATGCACTATACACTCAAGAGATTTTGATCTCTTGATCTCGCGATCTCGTGACCTAGATGATAACCATATTAATTCTTCTATTAACTCTTTTATTAACTTTTCTATTACTATTTTCTTCCTATTTATTTATTAACTTTTATTTAGTATTACACTTTTATTGACTTTCATTAAAACTCAGTGTTTTAACTGGGAGGTGACCCAGGTTTATTGTACCAAATTTTGCCAATACACTCTATGGGTCTAAACAAGAACGAAATGTGACATAGACATCAATTATTTAACGATTTATTAAAAAATTATAAACAAAATTAATTATTAATTCCACTGATTATTGCGACTGATACTAATTCTAATACTAATATAAACGGTACAAAAATTGACAGCGTTCCAAATTAAATTTATTATTCTACGAAGTTTATTAGTATTTTGTTTCATCTCAGTGAATGAATCGTTAATTGTTGGTGTCGGTTCATTACGCGTATTTATTCTTGTTTTATAAACTTTCGCCTTGAAAGTTCTCCGCTCATAAAGGTCAAGTGGCGTAAGATTCCAAAATTTTGTTTATAACCTTTTAATAAAGCGTTAAACAACCTATGTCATGTATCGTATACTGAAAAAGTTTGGCACTTTAAACTTGGGACACCCTGTATCTAGAAACGTTTCGATTCTTTCTTGTTCTTAACAATATGATTCTTTTGCATCTTAAATATCTAGGAACGTTTCGATACTTTCTTGTTCTTAAGAATGTGATTGCTATTTTCACTGTAGCAATAATTTAATTATCAATTATTTTAACTATGTAGTTACAGCGATTGTGATGCGAATATTCAAAATGCTGATGGTTTTGAGCTAAAAATGGTTAATCTACAATATTTATAAATGACGTCTATATACAGTCAGGGATAAAATTAAGTGGACAGTTAGTAGAAATAGGTAAAAATGAAGTTTAGTCGAATTAACATGACTGTTATAAACTTAAGTTTTAATTATTATATATCCTTATAGCGTATAGATTATTTAACGAATAATTGAAGTTCGTATTTACATCTTTGTGTAAACACGCCGTGCCATAACGAAAATGTCAGCTATTTATCGGGGGACAAAAATAAGTGGACACTTGGTTGTAATGTTATTGCGAGGTAAAAAATGTATACGAACACTAGGCACAGGTCAAGCTTACATCCAGCGATCTCCATCAATCTTATTAGTACCAATTCAGGTATCGTACAAGTAAGAACATTTATACGATAATTGCAGAATGCCAGGAACGAAAGAAATTTCATATCAAATTCGCCATTTAATTGTATCGGACTGCTGTAAGAAATTAACTTACCGCGTAATAGCTAGGAAGTACAACGTATCTAAAAGTGGAGTAGAAAAAATTTATAAAAAGTATGTAGCGCACAGGACCGTGAAAAATTTAAGAGGTCGTGGACGCAAACGCTGTACCACCGTACAAGAAGACCGTCGGATTTTTCGTACAAGTCGATAAGATCCAACGATCGCAGCAAGAAGTATCGCAGAAATAGTGGAATTAAATGTTTCAACAAAAACAATAAAACGAAGACTGCAGGAAGCTGGTTTAAAATGCTGCAAGGCTAGACGTAAGCCACATATTAATTAAAAAAATATGAGAAAACGTTTAACGTTTACAAAAAAATATGTGAATACGCCACTGGTATTCTGGAAAAATATCATTTGGAGCGACGAAAGTAAATTTGAGTTGCGGCAATTAAAAAAGAAGCACAAAGTCTGGAGAAAAAAACATGAAGCGTATAAAAGACCATTTATTACACCCACAGTCAAATTTGGCGGTGGATCGTTAATGGCGTGGGGATGCTTCTCGCAAAACGGAATTGGCACGTTAGTACAAATTGACGGCATTACGAATGCAGATAAGTATATTAATATACTAAATGAAAATTTAGAAGAAGCAGTGGTAAAAATGGGTTGCGACGACGAATTTGTCTTTCAACGAGACAATGGCCCTAAGCGCACTGCTAAGAAAACTAAAAAATTTTTTAAACGTTCCAATATTAAATTGCTCGAATGGCCGGCCCAGAGCCCTGATTTGAATCCTATCGAGAACTTATGGAGTTTACTGGACGCAAAAGTTCCATTGGACCAGCGAAATAATAAAGTCGATTTTTTCAAAAGGTTACAGTCCGAATATGAAAAAATTAGTAACGATTATATTGAAAAGTTAATACAAAGTATTCCTCGACGTCTGGAAGCTGTAATACGTGCAAAAGGCGGCAATACCAAGTACTAATTTTGTTATGTGTTTCATTTGTTACGCATTTCATCGAGTGTCCACTCATTTTTGTCTCCTGATAAATAGCTGACGTTTTCGTTATGGCACGGCGTGTTTATACAAAGATGTAAATATGAACTTCAATTGTTCGTTAAATAATCTATACGCTATAAGAATATATAGTAAATAAAACTTAAGTTTATAACAGTCATGTTAATTCGACTAAACTTCATTTTTACCTATTTCCACTGACTGTCCACTTATTTTTGTCCCTGTCTGTATATGTTTAAATAACATATTATGGATGATATGCAAGTGAAATGATAAACTCACTTTCTATATTTTTTTCTACTCTATGCAATGCTTTGGTATGAACGAAAGACGCAGTTGGCCTATCTAAAATAATGGTCAATATGTCATCATACGAGTACTTATTGTTAAATGAATTATATCTCAACTCAAATCAAATAGGTTGTAAGATAAATAGAATGTTCTGACGGAGCTGATATTCATCGAACGAACCGATACGATCGAAAATTCTGACGGAGTAGCGGCGGGGAAAACCGATTATACATTAGAAAATGGGTGAGTCATTAGCGTAATTGCTTTGAGAGTTTAGACTTCCTCAAGTTATTCTGTTTCGTCAGAATTTCGTTCTGACCGGAGAAAGTTTTCTCTTGTTTCCCGCCGCATGATCATAAATTTCGTGCTACCCACCTTTATTCCGGCAGAGAAACAGGTGAGAGAACGCGGTAAGTCAAGCGAGAGGTAGCAACGGATCTAATGCAGCGC
Organism: Lasioglossum figueresi; assembly: GCA_028455805.1. NCBI lineage: Eukaryota > Metazoa > Arthropoda > Insecta > Hymenoptera > Halictidae > Lasioglossum > Lasioglossum figueresi. The sequence goes on from CM052201.1 coordinate 1,546,841, forward strand.
GCAACTCTGATTAACCGGTTGGTTATACTATTACATTGTCTTGCACTCTACTTTGCATTATTTACAGTGAGTCACGAAAGTATTCGAACGCTCTGAAATGAAAAGTTTCTCGCTTAAAACATACAGGTTGAATTCGATAAAGCAGGACACCTAAATATCTCCGTTACTTTTCGTTGTACAAAAAAACTTCGTAGGACAAAGTTACACTGTTTGAAGGGCCACATATAACGGTGCAAGGGAAAAAAAATTTCAAGGTCATTTTTATGAGATCTCAAGGTTATCGATGTTTTTTTAAATGGAATGATATATTTTCGTTAACGTAATGTTGTACCTGACAAAATAACGAATTCATGCATGTAACACAATACGACCTTCAAATGACCTTCCACCCAGAAAAAT
>CM052201.1:1547339-1566066 GCA_028455805.1 Lasioglossum figueresi
ACTAACGTTGGAAGATTAATGTTTTGCCAATATTGAGATACGATAGCATTTAACAAGTGTACGAAATTACATCTCTCCATCTGCCTCCAGTTCCGAGTTACAAGCCTCTAAAAAACGGCTAAGTTGTTTCGTGTAAAAGGTGGTAGTGCGAGAAATTGGTTGGTGCACTATCGTGCACCTAGATAACTTTTTTAATATTGTACTATACGATTTGAACTTTTTTGGGAAGCTAGAGCAATTAGTTTACTACAGGATATGAAAAGAAATTTTATTAAAATTGCAATTGATCGGAATTGTAGAAAAAATACTAAAAGTTGCATTTTAGAACTTTTTTATGTGGGCCTATATTGAAAATTTAAAAAATACGTTTTGTAGATCTGTGACAATTAAACATATTCAGAAAATTTCGTTAAAATCGATCGACGTTGCAATGAGCTACAAACGTTTAAAAATGGTAAAAATTGCAGATTTTCACGATTTTTGGCCTATATCTAAGAATTCTTACATCTTTCAATGCCTGTCGTTTTTTCCCGCATCAACCGATTTAGATGAAACTTTCACAGTGCACATAATTGACACAGATCTACAAAACGTATTTTTCAAATATTTATAATATGGTTCCATTCTTAAGCAAAAACACAAGGTTGATTCGTCTAAAAATATAGAAATTTTATTATTGATTACATAATAAATAATTATTACATTATTCCCACGTGTTGTACTAACCTAAAAATATAGAGAATCAACAATTAAATGTTTGTGCTTCCCTATATTGTCTCAGCACAAGGCCTTTGTAGAACTTGTGCTCGTAGATTTTTATAATTAAAGGTTTCCCCATTTGTTCGTTTACTCACGAATTATCAATTAATTGTGTGTTAAACCGTCACTCTGTGTTGTCTGTTTACTTTTCCAAAACTGTCTAGTCCTGCCCTCTCTCGGGCATATATGGCTCACCGATCTGTACACAAAGCTTACATATTCATTACAGACCCACATAAAAATGTTGTAAAATGCAACTTTTAGTATTTTTTCTACAATTTCGATCAATTGCAATTTTTGAAAAAATTTCTTTTCACATCCTGTAATAAACTAATTGCTCTAGCTTCCCAAAAATGTTCAAATCGTATAGTACAATATTGAAAAAGTTATCGTGTTTTTTTAGAGCGTCCGAATAGTAATTCGGGTCACAGTATGAAATTTTGAACGCGTCGCGCCGCGCCGCACCACCCCCTAAACTGGCTCCGTTTTATGAAAAAATGATATCCAGGGAGAGGCACCTAAAACATGCACCGAAAATATCTCCGTCGTTTTGAAAAATACAAGAAAATGTTTCAGGTAGAAAATGTTTAGTTTAGTTTTTTTTCTCCAGGTCATATTTTCCGTTATTTCAAGGTCATCGTCGTTTTTTTAATGGATTGACGCGTTTTGATTAGTGTAGCGTTATAGCTAATGAAAAGACAAATTCAACCATGTTTAATATGTCGACCTTCAAATGACCTTCGAAGAAGTTATTCTTAAAAGAGTATAACTTAACGTACGAAGACCATGTTCATGCTTACCGCGCTCTTACAGTTAAAAACATTATGCTCTGATTAAATATAACATATTTATGTCGAACACGTTCGTTTGTCTATTTTAATATAAGAACACAACTAAAAGAATCGGTACTTTCAATAAAATATGTAAAATGTGACATATATGTTTACAAAAATACGAGAATCAGTTAATTGTTATATTGAAAAAATTACATTGTGGTATTATCATAAATATTTTTGCACAATAACGTTTACGCATAATCAAAAGTATTTCCTTCATATATTCCCATTTATATAAAATTTCATATTAATTTCACATTCAATTTATTTATTCTCTTCACAATTTCATATTCTCACCCTACACGCCGTACAACGGAATACATTTGTACAATAAATTGTTACAGCATAATAAACCGAAGTGATAAGAAATTCTTCTCAATCCGTGATAAAAAGATTCCAAATGTATTTTATTTCGCCTATTTTCTCATAAATAACCTTAGCTGACCATTAAAGACCTTAATGTTGCACCTCGTTGGATTCATCTCAATAGCCGCTATCAGAAATCAGGCATCAAAACATAGCATTCTATTTAAAAAAACAAAGATGACACCACGGCCTCTGTTGTTCGATGCAACTTTTATTTCGAAGACTTTTCTACTACTATCATCCTCTCGGAGTTATTGTAGGAGGCAATAGTTAGTGCCTCACTCTGTATGTAAAATATGTGGGGTTGTTTGGAATCTCACGCTGTCTTCTCTGTTGACACAGAGGTTCGGTCATTAGTTGCTTAAGCCTAGTTGAACGTGTTAAAAGCTAGCCAAACAATAACGTTGGATGAGTTGCGGACTGGAAACGAGAAACAGGAAAATTACTTCCTGGCGGTCGGTCGTTTCGTTCTACGTCCTATGCTACGTGGTATGTATAGCACACGTGGATCGGTTTATGTTGATATCTATCCGATGGATCAAGTTAATACAACTGTCCCTGTGCAACAATCGGCTATGCTTTCGTTTCTTGAAATGATCACGTAGAAACTGTATCGATTACGGGTTAGTGAGCTAATTGTCGATCGCGTTTTGCGCTCATTAGACAATCGATGTAAATCTTGCATCAATATATTATAGAGTTGAAGTACGGATGGTGTACGAGGTGTGATCAAAAGTAAGGTGACTTTTTATTTTTATGAAAAAATGTTTATTTATTCATCAATATTTATGTTGTCCCCATCAAAGTAATCCCCCGCAGATATAATACACTTGTGCCTGCGCTTTTTTCAATCCTCGAAGCACTTCTGATAAGCACTTTTTGGCATAGCTTTCAGCTCTTCCAGCGATGCAGTCTTTATCTCCTCGATCGTTGCAAATCTCCGTCCTTTCATGGGTCTCTTCAGTTTTGGGAACAGGGAAAGGTCGCAGGGGGTAAAATCCGGTGAATATGGTGGCTGAGGCATGATTGTGGTGTTGTTTCTGCCCAAAAAATTACTCGCAAGCAACGATGCGCGAGCAGGTGCATTATCGCGATGCAAAATCCACGAATTGTGTTTCCAAAATTCCGTTAAAATTGCTTGGCGCGAACCAAACGAGATGCCGACATCATCGGCAACTTCTCTAATGGTAATTCGACGATTCTCCAACACTATTTTCTTCTCTTCTTCAACGTTTTCATCGGTTGTTGACGTGCTGGGGCGTCCAGAGCGAGCTTCGTCATTAACATCTTCTCGGCCTTCTTGGAAGAGCTTGTATCACTTATAAACATTTTTTTTACTCAGAGTAAAAATGGTGATGCTAAAATGCGAACAATGCCGAATTATTAGAAGTCTATCATGTTATAATAAAGACACAAACGTACGGATGAAGAATTTTCAAATGGTAGAACACCAACATGTTTGATTTCAAGCTCCATTTTTTAATTGTTAGATTGCTGCAGTTACCTGCAGCTAATATGCTGTATTCTTTAAAATTTAACCATTAAATTCAATTTTCAAATCAGGCACGAACTCATGCAATCATCCGATATGAACTTTCTTTCTTTTTTTTCTGAACTTCTGGACGCGCGATGAAGAATTTCTAATCACTATAATCACAAAATAAATAGTAGTGATAATTAGTGGTTTAACAAGGGGTTAAACGGGCAAAATACGACTAAAGTTTTTCCAGCCAAGTATATTAACCACGTTTTCAGTTTTGGGATATTTTACTGGTGATACAGGTGATTCATTAATACTTAAAACATTTTACGCTTACAAATTACACATACAAAATTGATTTTTGGTCACGTCGTTCGATAGGGGTACGGTTTAATGAATAATGCTCTATTTTTTCTGTTCTGCTCAACAAAAAATTACGATAAAATTCATGAACATTCTACCTAATAGCACACGTGACAGTGAAATATTTCAGAATTTTTGGTTGCAAAACCGATTTCTAAAAAAATATGGAAGCATAAAATTTTCGATATTATATTGAACTTTTCAGAGTACCACGTTTACATTATTATATTAATTGCGTCTCATCGTGATTATTAATGTGTATTTTTCAGATTTTTCGGTTCATGCGAACAAATGGTATGTTTGTCATAAGTAATAGTCATAAATTCAATAACAATTATGGCGAAAATGGGTGGATAAAATTTAAAGCAATGTAGAGATTAGAAGAAACTAAGAATGTTGGTGTACCGATTTCAATTTATTAAAATTATTAAAGAATGAAAATTATACTTGGCTCCTGCGTATCGTATTTGATAGAGAAAATTTTAGTCTGCATACAGATCCGCAGTCTAGTGATTATTTAATAGTCTAGTGACTATCTTAACTTTATGTACTTTTGATTTTGATTTTGATATCCTTTTTATAAACTTTCTATCTTATGCAGCATTTGTAATATTTGAAAAGATTGGTATATACAGTGACTCTCACTAATATTTGGACACTTTTTTGAGAAGCTAGAGCAATTAGTTTACTACATGTTGTGAAAAGAAATTTTTCCAAAAATTGCAATTGTTCGGAATTGTATAAAATAACATTAGACGTTGCATTTTACGACTTTTTAATGTGGACCTATATTGAAAATTTAAAAAATACCTTTTGTAGATCTATGTCAATTAAACATATTCTGAAAATTTCATCAAAATCGGTCGACGTTGCAATGAACTGCAAACGTTTAAAGATGGTGAATATTGCAACAAATTTTACATCTTTCAATGCCTGTCGTTTCTCCTGCATCAACCGATTTCGATGAAACTTTTACAATGCATATAATTGACACAGATCTACAAAACGTGCCTTTTTTAGAAAAATTTTTTTTACTCAGAGTACACTCACCGTATGCCACTGTCAACATTTCAAGTGTTTTGGAGCACTTAATTCCATTTTTTACACAAAATTTGATGGAAATTCTTTGATCCATTTTCTTCGACAGCAGAAAATCGCCGAACACGCCAAACACTTCTAACCTTTATGCTTCTCGCAAACAAACAAGAAATGCTATATAGCTGAAACTGTGAACATAAGAAAAAAAAGAAAACGAAAATCGACTGTGGGTATCCCGCGATATTCAAAAAGTCACCTTACTTTTTGATCACACCTCGTATGCATGTATGTGTGTATATTAACAGACAACCCGATACAGGGTGGTCCGCTTAAATAAGGCCACCTAAATATTTTGTTAAAGTGAAACAAATTACACTGTGCTGTGGTGCACTATAAACTCTATATGTATATTTAATTTAATATTACAATAGCTCTGAACACGTGCGTCTCTCTTATATTAGAATCTCTACAGATCTACACTTTACCGATTCACTCATAGATGTCGCTCATTCATACACTCTCTCAATCGGCACTCACACATAATTCATGCATACCTCATGTCCAACATATTTCTTCAGGTTATTGTAATGCAAAAAATATTTGTTACGTAACAATAATCGGAAAAATACGTTCAGATACGTATAATAACATGACCTTGAAGTGACCTTGATCTTTTAGGTCAGGTATTTGATCTCAAGGTCACTTCAAGGTCATGTTATTATACATATCTGAATGTATGTTTCGATTATTAACTCGATGTAATACAAAAAAAATGTAGTTATTTATCAAAAAACATCGGTGACCTTGATAACTCCAAAGAAAATGACACTCGGAAAAAACTATTCTTGCCGGATGTTTGGTCCACTGACAACATGCACAGTACGTAACAAATATTTTTTGCATTACAATAACCTGAAGAAATATTTAGGTGGCCCTATTTAAGCGGACCACCCTATATATAGCTAAATTTATAAAAATGGAGAATCAGAAATAACAGAATTGCAAAAAGAAGGTATGTAGATCGAAACGAGCGGCCGCGACAAACACGTCGGTCGTTAACATTTGGTTATCCGTGCGCCCAAATACGTTAACAAACCCGTTTTTTCCTTATGGCTTATCACAAATAGGTGATTGAGAAAATTATATCTAACGTTGATCAACAAATTTGACATCGTAAGCCCTTTGAAAAAGCTATAACAAAAAGATGGCCAACTTCTATTAGCTTTTGCACTCCAAATTCACCTTTTTGCAAGTCAAATTGAACCATATGCAAATCAATTCCACCTTTTTGTAAATCAATTTCACCCCTTGCAAATCAATTTCACCCATTAGGAATATTTTAAATTAATTATTTATTTATTCAGATTAAATTACATATTTATTTAGACACACGCGAACGGTGTCATTACTGCGAGGGAAACGCAAGACTAAATACTCAATACGCTTCCATTTTTTAGATTGATTGATCAGAAACTGACTACAATAAATATACAGATCTATACATAGTTTTCATATAATACAAAGTTAATGAAAGTTAATGAAATAAATAAAATTTTGTATTTCTTAAGAATTAATTTACATTTGATCAATTTGTACTTTTATTTGTAAAAGGGTGAAATTGATTTGCAATAGGGTGAAATTGATTTGCAATAGGGTGAATTTGGATTACAAAACCTGTACAAATGATTGACTTTATTTCTTAAAAGTGTGTTGCGTTCTACCTAGTAAAATCTTGACATTTAACACATTCAAACTCCTAACTTGTGTACTAATAAGTGAGAATGGGGGACGGGGTACAGATTGTAATTCCACACCTTCGTGACTAGCAGATGTAAACACAACTGGTCCACTGTTGTTGATAGCAGTAAAAGCATTTGGCCAAAATATTAAATACTAGCATAATTCTCGTTGAAGAATCAACGACTGGCTTATTTCTGGAGGTATGCCACTAATTTATTTTTAGCACTTAATCCTGTAGGATTTCCGGGATAAATGCATATTTGTGCACCCTTTTGGGCTAACGGCTACCTGTGTACCTTTCAGCTTTCTATGCCTTCTGTGTTACGAGATGTTTGTATCGTTACACAGAACTGAGAAATAACTAATTTAATTTTAGCAATTAATCCTGAAGGATTTTCTTATAGATTGTACTTTTACAAGTTCTTCTTTAGTAAATGTAAACACACCTGACCGATTGTTGTTGATAGCAGCAAAAGCCTTCGGCCAAAATATTAAATACTAGCATAATTCCCGTTGAAAAATCAACGACTGGCTTATTTCTGGAGGTATGCCACTAATTTATTTTTAGTACTTAATCCTGTAGGATTTCCGGGATGAAGGCATATTCGTGCACCCTTTTAGGCTAACAGCTACCTGTGTACCTTTCAGCTTTCTATGTTTTCTGTGTTACGAGATGTTTTTACCGTTACAGAGGGCAGAGAAACAACTAATTTAATTTTAACAATTAATCCTGAAGGATTTCCTTATAGATTGTACTTTTACAAGTTCTTCTCTAGTAAATGTAAACACACCTGACCGATTGTTGTTGATAGCAGCAAAAGCCTTTGGCCAAAATATTAAATACTAGCATAATTCCCGTTGAAAAATCAACAACTGGCTTATTTCTGGAGGTATGCCACTAATTTATTTTTAGCACTTAGTCCTGTAGGATTTCCGGGATAAATGCATATTTGTGCACCCTTTTGGGCTAACGGCTACCTGTGTATCTTTCAGCTTTCTATGTTTTCTGTGTTACGAGATGTTTTTACCGTTACAGAGGACAGAGAAATAACTAATTTAATTTTTGCAATTAATCCTGAAGGATTGCCGTATAGATTGTACTTCTACATCTTCATGTCTAGTAGATGTAAACACACCTGGTCGACTATTGTTGATAGCAGGATAAGCCTTTGGCCAAAACATTAAATACTAGCATAATTCCCATTGAAAAATCAACGACTGGCTTATTTCTGGAGGTATGCCACTAATTTATTTTTAGCACTTAATCTTGTAGGATTTCCGGGATAAATGCATATTCGTGCACCCATTTGGGCTAACGGCTACCTGTGTACCAAATTTCAGCTTTCTATGTCTTCTGCGTTTCGAGACTTTTTCACCGTTACATTTAGTTTGCGGTAGTTTATCCCGAAAAATTAATTGAATACTATTTACATCAGTAAACTAAATGTGTGTCTGTGTGTTATATATATAACAAAGCTAAAATATTAATCGTGACTCAACCTAAAATAAATGTAAAATCGCACGCTTTTTAAGATTTATGACTTCATCTTTATAATGTTACGTCCGGTGGTTCTGCCATGTGAGCAGTAATTAATAAAATCAATCATATATATATATAATATAACCTCTGAATTTCTTTTTGTATTTACTCTGCTAATGATGCACGGGCTCACAGTAATATCGAATATTATAATTAATAACTAATATTGAATTATCGTATACTACATTGCGAGCAATAGGATTAAGGAAAATCTATAAGATATATTTCGCAGTGGACTATATGAAATTGCTAACTCATGTGATTTATTTCAAAACTTAAACTTATCTTTAAACAAGAGCTTCATCGAACAAATTCACAGCGAAATCTATTTTATTCAAATAAATTGAAATCATTCAAAATATAATATGCGAGCGAATAATTAAATGAAACACCTATTGAAATTTATTCATCGACGAAGAATGTAAAAGATATATCACAAGAAATGAAGAATAGCAATACGTAGAAGAAAAGGGCAAAAGATCAACGAACAAAAGACTGATGACCAACTCCTAGGAGGATGCATAGAGCAATTCGATCCAACAATACGATGATAAATATTGGAAGGAATACTGTACATCCGGTTTAATCAGAAATGATAACTAATACGAACAAATCAATGAAGAGGTGCACACCTCATGAAGATTAAACTAAGAACAATGGATTGATTTTTCTTTAAAAGGATGGCACATCGTCAGGACCAGCAGTTAGTTAGTTGATCAGCAGTCATCGCCGAACCTCAGTCTACGTCAATTCTGCCAAAACAGTCGAAATAGTCGGGTCCTAATTGTTACATTATTTTCGCACGCAGTCGCGAAAGAACCCCACGAAAGATATCATCCAGTAGCGTGTTAACCCGCTGGATTTACGAAAATCATCATCGACTTCGTCATCAGCAACAACAGCGTCATAATCGTCATCATCATCCTAGCAAGTAAAAAGCGAACCAAGACATAGGTAAATACTAACAATTATTAATAAGATATTAACACATAATGTATCTGAAATTTATTGCTTAAAATATACATATATCGATCAATTTATTATTTAAAATCATACTATCGAATCATTTTGAATACCTGACTTCGACCATTACGTCCAAAATCCACCTACAAAGCCAATTATTACTAAAAAATCCTCAATTACCCGAACCGAAGCCGGTGAATGCAGATAGGTTCAAAACTGCGTTATATCATTCATTAAAATCTTTAAATTCATTATCATATATCTCTTTACGTCCACCTTAGGACGTAACAATAAATACAGAAATGGGGTAAACTTTTTACTTTACGGGGCCAAAAATTTTTGCCTTTCTCCTATAAATTATTATCTATTTGGTATTTAATCCAGTAGATTCGAACGAGTAGAACCTAGGAATCGAAGTTTCGCGGCGCGCTTACCTGTGAAAAAAACTGCAAATTGCTCAACTTTAAGGGACGATAACTCGTGAACCATTGATCTTACAGGATCGAAACTTCCATTCCTAGGTTCTACTCGTTCAAATCGACTGGATTACATACCGAGTAGATAATAATTTATTGTAGAAAGGCACAAATTTTTGGTCCCGTAAAGTAAAGAGCAGCCCAGAAATGTTTTGGAAAAATGATTTGATTGGTTTTTTTCTTGTCACTGTATAAACGACGTGTCGATAAACGTGTTGAACATAATGTTCGATATGTATATACTTGACGAATTTATTTAAAAATGCTTCGGGAGCTTCTTGAACAGTTTGTTGCAAAATTATATAATACTTTTCTTTCGTCGTCTGATTAGCGTTAGCCAGCGAGTAGCCCCCAGAAGGAACGTGTTCTGCTTTCGGAAGTTTCGAGCAGGCCAGCACGCTGTTTTCAGGCAACAGCGCGAGAGCGGGTCGCCGTGCTAAAAGAGAATAATAGGACGGCCGAGAAAAACGAACGTCGCCTGAAAATACACGGTCACTTTGAGGATTGACTCATGCAATAATTTATATTGCTACCTCGCTCTCCCTTTCTCTCTCTCTCTCTCAGATACTCTTTCACTCTCTCATACTTACTCTCTCCCTTTATTTCTTTCCCCTTCTTCGCTGTTTCTCACCGTATGCACCGACTATATTTAAGTGCACCACACCGCGCTTATGAGACAGAACGTTCCTCATGGGTTACTGTCCTCTCCTCCGACTCCCCCTTCGACCAAGTAAACGCCTTTACGCCATTTATATACCGTGCACAGAGGCGTCATATACGCGGCTATGCACGTGCACCTTGTGCCGCATGAATGTACGCGGACGCGGTGGTTCCGACGTTCGTTTTTTTCCCCTTTCTCTTTCTCTCTCTCTCTCTCTTTCCATAGTTTTCTCTCTACTTTCGTTCTTTTTCTCGTTATGGAAAAGGTCGGCGAAGAGCGGGACTGCCGTTGTTAACTGATTCCGGTGTAATTAGATGCTACTAATTGCGCATGGCACAAGTTTAATTAAGCAAACCGCGATAACATGCACAACCGCTACTACTCCTTCGCTTTTAACGTGCAATCGGGGAATTCCTGTTGTTCCGAACAAGTTTCTTTTCGAGACGTCGGAAACTAATGGACGTAATGGGATTTAGTACACAGCCCACCCTTATCGGAATCTCCATTATTCGGATGCCCTACAATTTGAAGTTCTCTTATCTGAATAGAGGCTGCGTGTCACGAAGGTCTTCTTCTTAAAATGCAACCGTAGATGAAAAGATAGCGCAACTTAAACGCAAACCCTGCAATATCGAGCGAGACTCGTGACGAAGATTCTGAACAGAGTCTAATAAATATTTGTTACTCATTACCTTTAAACCAAGATGAAATTCTATTTTTGTTTCGTTGATGCATGGTTATTGGAGAACATGCAGGCATACAAAAGATATAAATTTTCTCCTTTTTTTGGGAAACTACGAACTACAAAGAAAGATCTACTCGCTCAAACATAGATGAAAAGATAGCGCAATTAAACGCATACTCTGCAATATCGAGCGAGACTCGTGACGAAGATTCTGAACAGAGTCTAATAAATATTTGTTACTCATTACCTTTAAACCGAGATGAAATTCTATTTTTGTTTCGTTAATGCATAGTTATTGGAGAACATGCAGGCATACAATAGATATATAAATTTTCTCCTTTTTTTGGGAAATTACGAACTACAAAGAAAGATCTACTCGCTCAAACCGTAGAATAAATCGCAGGGCAAGGGGTTAAATATGGATTCTTCTGATGTTATTGTAATTTTTTTATATCGGTATAAACTTGGCAGTAATGCTGCAAAAACAACTCGTAATATTAATCAAGCTTTTGGGAAGAACACTGTGGAGAGGCGAGTGCAGCATAAAATTCAATTCTGTTGTAGTCGATAGTCGTATAGCCTTTGGAAAAAACATTAGCAAACAATAAATATTAGATTGCATAAATTCGTGCCCGATTTTCGTAGATGCCGCAAACTGAACTGCACGACGGAGTGTAATAAAATGATATAGTCACCATTCTTGTCCACAATTAGATTTTTCCCTAATTGCAGAAAAGAATGGTGACTATATAATCGATTAATAAAGATAAAGGGTAACTTTTTCCCCTCAATTAAAGTCAATTCCCCCAATGGCGACTCTGGTTCTACTACCCTCATATTTCAGCTATTCCCATTCTCCACTACGTTTTCACCCACACAAGAAATAAATCTTTATATCACATTATATTTTCTTTAATATCATAGAAGTTTTGGAAATGACTGAAATATTCAAAGCGAACAAAGTTATTGGCCGACTCTTGTGCGTAGTCTAATAACACGGTCCAACAAATTTCAACTTTTTTTGGTTATTACGATTCCCATTATGCGATTCTTATAGAGTTTTTCACGCTGATCCCGAATCTGCCCTTAATTTCTCCCGTACACGCACAGTTTTTGAGAAATTTGATTTTGAGATAAAGAAATATTTTTCAACTTTAAACAAATATTAAATAAACATAGAATAATTGCTCGTCGCTACGGGTTCGATTAAATTCTACACTATATAGCTATTTTGTAACACACTCAAACGTGTAGCTATATAGTGTAGAATTTAATCGAAACCGTAGCGACGAGCAATTATTCTAAGTTTATTTAACATTAGTACGATCAATATAAAGAGTTCATTAAACAAATATTGTTCGACGGGATAGAGCGCGCTGAATGACCACGCTAATGGTGAGCGCCACTAGTGGCAACTCGTGTCGGGCGAAGATTTTTTGCTTTCTGGTTCGAAAAAAACGTCGACGTTGCAAACTTCAAAAGGGGGTTTCTCACGATAAAAGTGTGCTCTATGGCGTGATGTAGTTCGATTTTACGCTGGACCCTTATTTTTTAAGATAATCTGAAAAATGTCCTGAAAAATTGGTGCAAAGTGGTGTTTCTCCATCTTTAATGATTGTTTAAGCGTGTTTAAACATTCATAATGTATTCATATTGGATATCACTGTATTCGGGAAAGTCTAAAGACTCTTTTGCTGTAAAGAACCATTTAAAATCCTTTATAATAACATCACAATATTAATTTAAACTTGAAAAATGTCTTTTTTCAAAATCAAATTTCTCAAAAACTGTGCGTCTATATAGGAGAAAAATTAAGGGCAGATTCGGAATCAGCGCGAAATGTGCAAAAAAAGTTGAAATTTGTTGGACAGTGTTATTAGATTGCGTACACAAAAGTCAGCCAATAACTTTGTTTGCCTTGTGTATTTTGGTTATTTCAAATCAAGGAAAGACTGGAATTCAGGCAAGAAAACGAGAAACAAGTATCAGCGACACGGATATCTGTTCTAAAAAAAACATTGATCGAAGAAATGCAAAAGAGGAAAAATTCGTTGACAAAACCAGCCAAAAATTGCTCTGCATTGAAAAAACAATAAAATGTATACAATTAAACAGCATCTATGATTATACTAGTCTTTATTTAATATGGACTCTGTGAGTTGCGATAATCAAACAGAACTATTTGGATTTCATACACAAACTGCCACATATAACGCTTAATTACAATTAGCATTGACTACATATTCTTATTTGTGTGTGTTTGTGGTGTGTGTTGGTGTGAAGAATTTGTTATCAGACAAAATTAATTTCAATGATATTCTACACAATACTGTTAAGCATTAATTGAATAAAAGATATATTTTTAAACTCTACAAACCATACAACATATTTCTACATAAAATTGATTATAAAATTTATAGAAAAAATGATCAAATGCAGAACGGTAAAACATTTGAAGAATTTGAAAAATACTGTTGTATTATTTTGAACTTATTGCAATCGTTAAGAAAAGAAATGCACTAAAATTTCTGCAGACAATTTTTATTTTGCATAAAAGACCGCAATCTGACCACAAAACACATTTCTGATTGGGCCATGATGCTTCGTCTGCTTGCCATACAAATATGTATTTGTATCAATATCCGCTGTCTACATATATATGAGAAAGTGACATGTAATTGTTGTCTGCATGTCGTTCCGTTCAAGCTGGGAAGGATGTTATTTTCTATGGAAAACCGCAGATGAATACAGTGCTGTTCACTTGAATAACCTCGAATACCAAATAACAAATGAATGACGTTGAGAAAGAATTCGATTCTCTTTCCCTAAATCGTGATAGTAGTAGGAAAATCCGTCTGGTCCATCGAGATTGAATTTTTTCTCATGTGAGAAAATTACATTGTGCCATTGTTGAGTCTAACTCATATGCGTTCCAGCAAATTGAAATCGGGCTTAAATATGCCTTCTCGTTAACGCAGATTTTCTTTGCATTTTCTTGCGTTTTATGTATGAAACACTTTGTATGACACGTCCAATAGTTGACACTGACGCTTTTGTTTCAACTTCCAGTTTGATCTTCTTAAGGGAATAGACTCGATAGTACACCACACATCCCTAGACGCATGTACGTACACGAGAATTGCGAGGGTCTGGGATATTGAAAATAGCGTCTCGCTAAGGCATATTGGGGATCTCTCCATAGTCGCAATCGCTAGATAAAAGATGAATCTCGCGCGAATACTACCCCAGAAAGCCTAATTTTGCGTTTTTCAGGCGATATTCGCATTATTCGACAGAATTTAGCGGAGCCGGAGAAGAAATGCTGGAACAAATGAAAATGTAGCACTGTCGCGCCAGCATTTCTCCGCTAAATTCTGTCGAATAATGCGAATTTCGCCTGAAAAACGCAAAATTAGGCTTTCTGGGATAGTGAGCGCGCTAGATTCATCTTTTATCTGGCGATTGCGACTATGGAGAGGTCCCCAATATGCATTAGCGAGACGTTATTTTCCATATCCCGGATCCTTGCAATTCTCGAGTACGTACATGCGTCTAGCGGTGTGTGTTGTACCTCACAATTCATCGAGTCTATTCCCATAAGGGAAACTGCTGCATTCGAAATTTTACTTAAAATTGATATCCTTTCCCTCTCCGTTGTACATAACCCGTTTTGTTCTCCCTTTATAATTTTTTTCATAATTTCCAGAGTTATTACAGAAATTATTAATTACTTTTTCTCAATTTCTCGGTTTGAATACCCTTCTTCTTTGAAAGCTTTAATTTTTCCAATTTCCTCAACAGTCAATGACTTTCCGCGACCCATATTAGCACAATGATAATAACGATACAAAAAATAATGGATATAATACTTAACATAGACGTGAAATGTAGACTTGTTGCGGATAGGTCTTGTCTGAACTATCGCAAAGCAACAACTAACAGTGGCTAAACAATGTGAGGCTATTCATGTGGAAGCATCTTACTTTTACAAACTCAAAGTTTCTTGCAAGTGTACATATTGTTGTAAAAATGCGTGTGTACAATTTCAAGCAGTGGTCATATTAAAAAGATTGAAGGATATCAGTGTACTAATTTCAGTTTAATAAGATAATTAAAAGAAACAAAAGTATTTATTTGGCTCCTGTATCTTGCAATCAATGTAAACATTTTTTATTTTGCATAAAATACAATTTTATGTAAGAAAACACTTACATATTACACTAATTGTATTGTTCCTAAATGCGTATATGTATACATATATATATACACACAACAGAATTTCTATTTCTATAATTCTAAATTATTTGTTCCATCATTTCCTAACTAACCGCGACTAAACAATGTGAGGCTATTCATGTGGAAGCATCTTACTTTTACAAACACAAAGTTTCTTGCAAGTGTACATATCGATGTAAACATATGTCACTTAGAAATTCATATTATAAACGAATGTAACTAATAAGCAAGAATTATGCCCACAATTCCTTTCTTTGGTATAAACTTATATATATTTTCACCCGAGGTTAATCGAGTGAACACCGCTGTATGTGTTCGTAGAAACATATGCGGTCCAGTTTCAGCAGTTTCGGGAAGCCAATGGCGTTTCCGGAAACGCGAAATAAAATTCTCTCCGTAAATGTTCTCCTTCCCGAGAAACGACTTCACACGAAGTTTATTTCTGACATCAGGCACACCAGCTAAGTTACTGAACAGATAGTGACTTCGAATAATCTGCGGCACGAACGACGTACAGTACCGGCGGAAAGTTTCTAACCGTTTGGCAATTTTAGTACAACTTTATCTAGTGACTAACTTTCTCTCGGGACAGAGCTAATATTTATAGGTTTCTATCGATCGTATTTGTTGTTAATAAAATTGTTAATGCAATCGTTACTTAATTTTACGAAGCCATTTTGCAAATTACCAAAGTAATTCCGACGTTTCGATCTACATTCAGATCATCTTCAAGGGTTACTAGTTTTAGGTCTGTGAAATTTTTTTTAACAAATTCAGAATATTTTCACAGACGCAATTCTACTAACCCTTAAAATGATCTGAATGTAGATCGAAACGTCGTAATTAGTTTAGTAATTTGCAAAATGGCTTTGTAAATTAAGTAACAAATGATCGAACCTTTCGCCGAAAGTATTGACAATTTTATTAAGAGCTAATATTGTTTAACATATCCACTGGAATTTTCATTCTTTACATTTAATTCTTACAATTGTGTAATTCTGTAATTCTTACAGTTGTTCGACAAAGTTGGTTGTAAGGAAAACACCGCATGTCACAATTTCAAAAAATTTTGTTTTACGCATTAATTGAGCGTTGGAGTATAGGATTTACGTATTTACCGGGAAAAGTCATGAAAACAAATTCGAAATGCTCAGAAAACAGTGCAATTTAACCAATGTCTTATGTCAAAGCATTAGTGATCAAAACTTTAAACGACAATACCTCGAATGTGAAAGTATGCGACATGCGACGTTCTTCCTGACAACCACAGAATTTACAACTGGAATTAATCGAAATGCAGTGTGATTCTGTATTGAAACATTTCTATAATTATTTATTTATCTGTCGACCCATTTTCCAATATTTTATGTGCAATTAGGTGCATTTCAGCAAGTATTTAAGAAATGTTCCGTAGCAGTGGTAGCACATATATTATTATTATTATTATTATTATTTATTTAATCATTTAAACCAAGTATGGTTTATGTAGAATATACAATACATCAACATATTAACATATTACATAATAGCTTGTGCGAACCACTACTATCTTCACCGTTAAAAATAATAAAACTGCGGAAAGCTCAAGATTAACAGACCAGCGTGTACAATCAATTCCAAAAATAATTACAGCTCAACAAATTCAACCATATTTTGAAAATTTGTTTACCGAAAAACGTTGCCAAGTTTCTTCGAAACAAGAATGAAATAGTTTTATTCAAATAAAGTAAACTTGGAAACAAAAAACTTTTATACTTCATGCGTATTTTTGTGATGTTTTTGTGTTTTGTACTTGTGTTATTTTGTATGTGTAACTGAAATGTTAATAAAAAAAATGTGTTTCTTTTATATTTCGAGTCTGCTTTTTTTATTGCGATCCTAGAATCAATTTACAATAATTAATGCGTCCCTTGGTGGCAAAAAAGTTTGGCTTGCCTGGTATAGGGTGTAACAACTAAAGTGCTACAAGCTGTTTTCTCAAAATCAAATGAAGATATCGTCTTCATTTTTTCTAATTAAAAAGTTAAGTGGTTGGACGCTAATATTTTAGTATGTATTGAATTTTTTGGGGGGTAATTTTTGGGAGAAACAGGGACTTTCAACATTTTTTTAAATGAGAATCAATATTGATTTTTGTTACTGTGACACCTCTCACTAAATTAAATAGCATTTACTTGACCTATTCCCCATATTTGATGTCTTTTGGAAGTATATTAGATTAACGAGCTTTTGCATTGACTTAAAGTCAGTTATATATTTATTAATTATTTTTCAATGTCAGAAAGAAAACAATTTCAAAAACACGTATCTCCTTTTGGTCTACAGATTACGTATACAAAGTTACATAAATATCGATAAACATTTAACCTTTTGCACTCGGAGCTATTTTAACTCGAATATTAAACATTTCTTCCGACCTATTAGAATATTTCCATTCTCAATGATTTTTTAAATTTGGTGAATACGAAATTGATGGAATACCTCACACAATACGTAAATGTTTAATAATTGATTACATACTAACATGTGTAATAATGTTAACTATAGTTTAAATAATGGTACAGCAATATTTTGTGACGCTTCAGAGTCATCACTCGAGTGCTAAGGGTGAAGATAGGTTTTGCACTCCAATTTTATCCTTTCGCAAATCAATTTCACCCTTTTTCAAATCAATTTCAACCGATTGCAAATCAATTTCACCCTTTTGCAAATCAATTTCAACCGTTTGCAAATCAATTTCACTCATTAAGAATATTAAAACTTAAAAATATTGCAAGAAAGATGAATTTTTTAAATATTGATCAAACAAATAATTTTTTCTGAAATCTTTCTGCATGATTACATTCCTTAATCGAAAACACAAATCTGTATCTTTAGTTCCCGAGATATTAATAAAAATACGATTTTCATCCCCAACTTTGAGGGCTGCTTTCACCCCCTTATCATGAATGTCAGCAGCTAAAAAAAAGTGTCAAATGGTTTTCAAAAAACTATATCCTGTATAAATTTCATTAAAGACGGCGCGTTACATTTGGATAATCTCCCTTGTAAGTGAGTCTAACTGAATAACTTGTTCGGATAATCGAGGTTCTACTATACTTTGTTGGTAGCCCGATAAATAGACAGCGGATTTGATGCACTTATGACAAAAATGAGGAGGTGTAATTTAAAACATTAACACTAAACCTGCCGAGCCTTAAAAGTAACTGGTACATGTTCCCTTATACATGTAAAAATTACAAGTTTGATTTACACTAAATATATCTATACAATCATCTCGTATGAAATTATTTTTCTAATATATACAATCTGGACATTTAAAGAAACAATTAATATATACAATCTGGAAATTTAAACTACAATTTAAAAATACAATCTGGAAATTTAAACTACAATTTAAAAATACAACCTGGAAATTTAAACTACAATTTAAAAATACAATCTGGAAATTTAAACTACATTTTAAAAATACAATCTGGAAATTTAAACTACAATTTAAAAATACAATCTGGAAATTTAAACTACAATTTAAAAATACAATCTGGAAATTTAAACTACATTTTAAAAATACAATCTGGAAATTT
>CM052201.1:1570255-1585263 GCA_028455805.1 Lasioglossum figueresi
ATTATTAATTACTTTATCACTCCTATCAATTCTTATTCTCAATTTCTCGGTTTGAATACAATTTTTCTTTTAAAACTTTAATTTATCCAATTTCGTCAACAGTTAATGACTTTCCGCGGCCTATATTAGCACAATGATAATAATTATACAAGAAATAATGGATATAATACTTAACATAGACGTGAAATGTAGACTTCTTGTGGATGTGTCTTGTCTGAACTATCGCAAAGCGACAATTAATCGTGACTAAACAATATGAAGCTATTCATGTGGAAGCATCTTATTTTTACAAACACAAAGTTTCTTGCAAGTGTACATATTGTTGTAAAAATGCGTACGTACAATTTCAAGCAGTGGTCATATTAAAAAGATTGAAGGATGTCAGTGTACTAATTTCAGTTTAATAAGATAATTAAAAGAAACAAAAGTTTTTATTTGGCTCCTGTATCTTGCAATCAATGTACACATTTTTTATTTTGCATAAAATACAATTTTGTGTAAGAAAACGCTTACATATTACACTAATTGTATTGTTCCTAAGTGCGTATATGTATACACATATACACACAACAGAATTTCTATTTCTATAATTCTAAATTATTTGTTCCATCATTTCCTAACTAACCGCGACTAAACAATGTGAGGCTATTCATGTGGAAGCATCTTATTTTTACAAACACAAAGTTTCTTGCAAGTGTACATATTGTTGTAAAAATGCGTACGTACAATTTCAAGCAGTGGTCATATTAAAAAGATTGAAGGATGTCAGTGTACTAATTTCAGTTTAATAAGATAATTAAAAGAAACAAAAGATTTTATTTGGCTCCTGTATCTTGCAATCAATGTACACATTTTTTATTTTGCATAAAATACAATTTTGTGTAAGAAAACACATATTACACTAATTCTATTGTTCCTAAATGCGTATATGTATACATTGTATACACACAACAGAATTTCTATTCCTATAATTCTAAATTATTTGTTCCATCATTTCCTAACTAACCGCGACTAAACAATGTGAGGCTATTCATGTGGAAGCATCTTATTGTTACAAACACACAAAGTTTCTTGCAAGTGTACATATCGATGTAAACATATATCACTTACAAATTCATATTACTCGTATAAACGAATATATCTAATAAGCTAGAATCTTGCCCACAATTCCTTTCTTTGATATAAACTTGTATATATTTTCACCTAAGGCTAATCAAGTGAACAGCACTGTATTTTAAGATTTCGCATATATTGTTTTAAGAATATAGGCATCTGCAGTTTAATAATGGTAACAATGATCAAGCATTACTCACATTTATCAAGGATTACAGTGGGGGACAATATTAAGTAGACACTCTTAAAAAAATCGCATAACTTTTTTAAAATTCGTCCAAAGGACTTGAATTTTTTTAAGATGTTAGACCAACTAGTTTTCTAGAGAATGAGTAAACAAAAATTTCTTTAGATTGCAATCTGTAGGAGTCATACAACATTTTTAAAATGATGTTTTGTCAATTTTTTTATTCAGATAAGCTCAGGCCTGTAACGATAATTTAAATAATGCGTTTTGTAGATTTCGGTAACTTATATGCATGCTGAAAGTTTTATCGAAATCGGTTAATGATGCAATGGGATACGAACGTTGAAAGATGTTCACGTAAGGGCGAAATGCTCTGACAAGGCTGAAAATCTGCGACTTTCACCCTTAAGTTCTTATGTTTAAATTCATGTAGCTCATTGCAATGTTGGTCGATTTTGATAAAACTTTCAGTATGCATACAAGTTACCGAAATCTACAAAACGCATTTTTTAAATATATTGTTACACACTCAGATAAAAACGTTAACAAAACATCGTTATTTAAATTTTGTATAATTCCTACCGATTACAATCTAAACAAATTGTTTGCTCGTTCTCTAACAAACTAGTCGGTCTAATACCTTAAAACAATTCATATCCTTTGGACCAATTTTAGAAAAATTATTCGATTTTTAAGAGTATCCACTCAATATTGTCCCCGACTGTACATTAATCATAAGATAGTGTGTCTTTGTATAGAAAAAGATCTGACAAGTAACAGTTTTCAAGTCAGTTTCTTTTTTACTCGTAGGATGTATCAAAACAATGTCAAGCGCATTGACTATTCCTTTAATTCCTTTAATGTAGAATTATAATTATAGTAATTTTTCTAATTCTCTTACGTGTTCACAATACTTTGTGTATCTTTGCCGTTATTACTAACTATCTATACTATTTCCAACAAGGTATTTTAAAATCGACAAGAGACACTTTCAGCATTTTCCTAGTAAGTATGTATTTCTAGCAAAACATGTGATATTCATTCTGTGCATTCCCATGTTTTGCCTTTCACTGTCCACATTCTCCGAAGAAAGGCGAACTACGATGCTGACAACCCGTATCAAAGGAAATACCGCAAGCGAACAAAATACATAAATAATATGACTGTAACGGAAAGATGATAGAACTGGTACTGTTGCTAATCGTTTTTTGAATCACTAATATTGAAACTTAAATAATCACTAGACCGTGGATCTTTATGCATTTATAGCAAAATTGAGAAGATAAAATTCAAAATTGTTGAAAAATTTAAAAAATTCAAGATGCCAAGATATAATTTCTCCTCTATTAAAATCATTACGGGAAGAAATAACATTCAAATTAGTTTCTATTTCTTGCAATCGATGTAGACAATTTTTATTTTACATAAAGATCCGCAGTCGAATA
Source organism: Lasioglossum figueresi (assembly GCA_028455805.1). Taxonomy (NCBI): domain Eukaryota; kingdom Metazoa; phylum Arthropoda; class Insecta; order Hymenoptera; family Halictidae; genus Lasioglossum; species Lasioglossum figueresi. The sequence continues at coordinate 1,573,001 of CM052201.1, forward strand.
ATCATCTCAATGATTTGTTTTAATAAATTCCGATATTACTGATAATACTAATTGATATCCATATACAAACATTATTTGTCAATTTCTCTTCAAGAGCCTTGCCAATTTCTTATTACCACAAATTGTTTTCTTTCGTCTAATTATTTATTGGACCATTACAAATACGTTTGGAATTTTGCAAAACTAAAATACACGGATAATTAAGATAATTATTCTATTACACTCCAATATCTTTAGGGAAATGTGTACATAATATAATTAAAAATATCGTTCTTTGACAATTCCTTTATGAAACATTTTCGGAGAGATTAGAAAGCTATTAAACGTTATCTTCCATCAGACGGAACAGTTAATAGGTATTTATATGTATATCCGAAGTGATTCCCGGAGAGATTTCAACAGCATTTGCGTAACGCATCTGTGTATCTCTGGTGTTGAATCTCGGTTACTGCAATTAGACTTTATCAGGCAGAATTACGTGTTCGAATCACGGATTAAAATTGATGAATCACTACTCGTTACGGCTGCAACGTTATCTAGGAAGCGTTACTGCCTCAATTTCTTTCGAGATACGGTCAGATGGACTGAATGTCCGAACAGACCGAGCAAAGACTATCTATCTATTCTCTAATAGATTTTCTCAGCATCAAGTCAGCACAGACTGGACTATTTTTCGTATCGACAAGCAAGATTTTACAAAACATTTAATTAATTTACGAATAAGTTTTAGAAAAGACTACGATATATTATTGTATAATCGCATGTAATGTAAGACTAAACTTTAGGAAAATGTGACCTTTTGTAGTACTTAATTGAAGTACGTAATTGAAATTAGTAATTATTTGCTTAATGTGAAAACAAAATTTTTACACAGATGGATTAGTCCAATCTTGATATCTATAATTGAATTTTTCGATATTTTACGTTTCTTAAATTGACACAAGTACAATTATTACATTGTGATTTAAATATGTTTACATTACAAACAAACTATTTTAGTTATTCTATGAATTTCTTTTATCTGTTAGACTGATTACATTTTGAATGCTATCCACGAACTTTAATTAATTATTAAAACAGTTAACAAACAGACTTTGTGTTGTTCTTATAGTCTATTGATTCATCTTTAACGGCTTGCTCCATCCGAAAAAAGTATACAACTCTATAATTAAATAATCAACCGAAAAGAATTTTCCATCAATATTTATTATGAGTTGACTGCGGATTTTATGCATTTATGACAACAATGAGTGGATGTAATTTAAAATAGCAAAAGCATTAGAAAAATTTAAACATACCATCATATTATTCTCAACCTACTAAACATAATAGATAAGAAAATAAATTTCTAATTCACTCCAGTTTGTTGCAATTCAAGTAAGAAATCTTTATTTTGCATAAAAATCCGCAGTGTAATTATGAGCAAGTGAAAAAATTCGATCTTCGATAACTGTTATGAGCGATTGAAATGGACTTCCCTCATCGATAACTATTATGGACGATCGAAATGAACTTCTCCTTTTTTTTTCTTTATATGATTTGTGTTGATTATTTTATATTTCATCAATAATCCACTTTTAATTAATGACTTTTATCGTAGAAAATTTTAGAATAACAGTTACTTTTAGTCTTGGCGGGAAACACATAGAGACTTTTTCTTCAGATAAGGTTTCAATAAATGGAGAAAACTATCTTTGAAATATAGTTACTCGTGAAATAAAAGTCAAACGGACTGTTTCGCGTCGCGTCGGCGCTTTTCTAAATCCAGGTAGCGAAACACCAAAGGATTCGAGGGTCGGAAACCTTTAATTCGCGTAATTGCACTTTACCATACCTTCAGGCAGAGGATGCAGGGTCACCGCCGTTGACAAACGCCCGCTTCCCATGGAAACGAGATGCGGTGCTTCCGTTTGTACCCGCAGCGCTCGTCCAGCTTCGCGCACCTCAAGACCGGCGGCCGCCATGCCTGAGCAAAACGACAGTAACAAAAATCAGGAAAGCATTCAAGGAAGACATGATCAGAACAGAGTTCTGCTAATTCAATTACATCGTAATAAAGAAGTTATCGATTTTTGAGAGCGTGCGAATAATAGTAGGAGTCACTAACTAACATTAGTAAACTATGTAGTAAACTAATTCCTCTAACTTCTCAAAAAAGTTCAAATCGTATAGTACAATATTAAAGAAGTTATCGATTTTTGAGAGCGTGCGAATATTAATAAGGGTCACTGTAAATACATAGCTCAACGTAAAACGTTTGTACAAATTAATTACAAAACAAATTAACACAGAACCTAGCATTATAATTAGACAGCGGATCTTCATGCATTTCTGGCATTTCATGAATTTTCAAAAAATGCTCCAATATTAAATTCGACAGAGTTAAGTACGACTTTTTATTTGTTTCAGAACTTCAAAGGCTAGTATCGCTGAAAACAAGATTCTATTCGATTCTACTTTCTTAAACTTCGTCTACAAAAATTGCAAATTTCGTAAACATCCGCAGTCTAATTATAATCAAGCAGCTGTTCTAATATTCGAACAGTCACGTTTCCCTATTTAGTTCGGATAATCGAGGTTGTACCGTAGTAGAATCCCGAAGGGAAAGCAATCAACCAATACTAAAGTAACAAAAATCAACCGGGTTCAAATTAATTATACAGATAGCGAACGGCTTTTGGTAACGTTATAATTTCACCCCGCGAAACAGACGCATCTCACTGCATTAATCGCGTGTATGCATCTCAGAGACAGGTGTTCCGCCCCTCCTTTAGGCACACGGTGTACCGACGACGATCGAAATTAAATTGTGGGTTCGGGCACAGATTCAATTGATTTCGTACACTGGAATCTCTCGCCCGAGTGTTGTTACGTGCGATGTTCTTGTTAATCTGTCTCGATTTCAGGTGTCGAGTGGAACACCATCCATCAAATTTTGAAAACAAAAATTATGAATCGTCCGTTTCAATCGAGTCGGCTAAATACAGCTATTAACCCCTAACTGGTATACTGGGGTCTCACATGATCCCAACGAAATTTCTGTACACTAGTTTTCAAAAACATCCTTGCGCCCGAAACTTTTATCGTCGATTAAACCACTAAATACAATTAAAATTATATCGTGTTTGAGGTCATTTTAATCAGAAAAAGACCAGAAATAAGTTGGTGACAGTCCCATAAAAAACAATGACAAAATAAAGAAGTTTTGTCATTCGATTAGTAGTGGTTTACACCGATACGCTTTGGCCGCGCGATACGTATTTACATGCTGACCTTTTATACGTTCGGCTTCGTTTGTACTCTTGAGGCGGTAGACGCAGTCATAAAAATTAGTATCCCTACACGATATTTCTACGTGCAGATCACAGCCGTTGACAAAATATCGCGACTTTACCGCACCGTGAAAATTCTAACAAAATATATCATTTCATTCAGATATCATATCATTTCATTAATTATTAATTTTTAATACATTGCGAGCAAATATGCTCAACCGACAGCGTTAATTGTTAACCCAAAGGACTGTTTATCATTTAAAAAACAAGAGGTAGAAGAAATGGACCGTTTATTTTGAAAGTGGTGCAAGTCAATTTTTTTTAAAAATGAGACCTCGCATAATTTGTGATTAATTTAGTGTAAATAGAAAGTAATTTTTTTTTTAAATGGACTTGCACCACTTTCAAAATAAACGGTCCAAATATTAAATGGTAATCAGGACACCTCGAAGAAAACAAGCAATTTTTGGCTCAAAAATACTGCATCTCAAATGTCTATCTTTATGGCTTCGTATTAATTATAGTTTTATGGACAAACATTAATTTTTTCAACTTCGATATTGATGGACATTTAGGAAGCAATATAAAATTAGATATTGATACGTGAAAGTCGACTTTTTCGCCAAACGTCACTAAATTCTTCGATTCGGCCCACTGTGCGGCGGGTCCGGGTTCAAGTCCGACGTGGCTAATTAAGTTCTTTCCTTTTTTCCCTAATTTTTGCCGTGGAAATACATTGTTTATATGTATATTATTTTTTTAGAAGATAACAATAATATGTAAGCGGGCTCAGTCGGCCGTTGATATTATAGCGACGTTGGTACTTCGTTGGCCCACCTGCATAAAGAGGCGACATTTCTAACGGGTTGCCAACCAATATTGCAACCAAGGACCAACAAAATTCCAACCACAAATGCTACTAGGGACATCACTAAACACTAACAGAAGAAGTAAGGTGGAGTGGGACAAGTGCGTAAACAGGGCAAGTGCATAAACTGGTTATTTTTATTATAATATGAGCGAGATTTGTCCAGCTTGAATTTATGAATGCACTATAAGTTATTATGAACTATTCGACACAGATGTCGCCCAAGAATAGAGGTGTTTTTCTCGCTTAAATCAGCCTGTGCTAAACAGTCACGTGAGAGGTACACGTACAACTTTGAGGTTACCCTGAACGTGCAATAGTTTACAAGCCATAAATATATTCTGTGTTGTTATTTTAAGTAAGTACAACAAATATTGATGCAGGTTTACATTAAATAAACCGTTTACATTGTATTTTTTAAAATTTATTCAGAAGAACGCTAAGATGCTCTTGCCCCGTAAATATTACTACACGAGCAGTTTTTAGCAGTGACGTTAAATAACGCAATTTCGAACCCAATGTATTCTATCTACAAATTTCAACTTTCTTGATGGTATTCACGTTTTTCATTTACAAGATTGTTAGTCACCACATTTTGACCAAAAATCACATAATGCTATCGTCAATAATTTACTTTTCCAGATATATAAAAGGAATACACGACAGTCGCATTGGTTGACGTTGAAATAAACTTGATTTAAAAGTAAAATTATAGATCTAAATTGAAATTGAACATAGGATATTAACACTAAACGTGCCGAGCTGTAAAAACAACAGGCACGTGGTTGCCTTATAAAAATGACAAGGATTAATTTATTTAGACAGCACGGTTCTTATTATAATATGTGCTCTAATAAAGGTATTTATTAAATCATTTCTTATGAAAGCATTTTTACAATTTCATTAATTGTGAAATAAAAAATATCAAGCATCGGTCGTCTGACCGGTTGAGGTACGTTTAGTGTTAAGGATTAGCTTTGTATCTCAAAGTTTAATATGTATAGTACATATACCTATATCGACTGTAGCAGTATTTCTTGATCGAAACGTTTTATAAGAGGTGTATTCTAAAATCGGACATTTCATATACAACAACCTAATATATATTAATTTTTTTTCTTTGTATGAATATGAAATTGATATAATATCTCATACAATACTTAAATGTTTAGTAACTGATTAGATACCAACATATTTAAAAATGTAAACAATATTTTGAATAATGCTACAGCAATTGTTAGTGGGGACTCTGAGTCACTACTCGAGTACTTACTAGGGGTTAAACGATATACGACCACATAGCTAATTGTGTGGATATGCGTGGTCAGAATGAAAGAGAAACATAATGAATATACAGCGGATTTTATGCATTTATGACAAATATGTGAAGGCGTAATTTAAAACAGCAAAAACAATCGAAGAATTTAGAAACGCTGTTAAGGTGAAGTGGGGTAATTGCGTAAACGGGGCAAGTGAATAAATTGGTTATTTTTGTTATAATACGAGTGAAATTTCTCTAGCTTGTATTTATTAATGCACTATAAGTTAATATGAACTATTCGACATAGATGTCGCCCAAGAATAAAGGTGTTTTCCTCGCTTAAATCAACCAGTGCTAAACTGTCACGTGAGAAGTACACGTACAATTTTGAGGTTACCCTGACCGTGCAATAGTTCATAAGTTAATTATATATTCTATGTTGTTATTTTAGGTAAGTTCAAAAATATATCGATGTAAGTTTACATTAAATAAACCATTTTTATTGTATTTTGTAAAATTTATTGAGAAAAACACTAAGATGCTCTTGCCCCGTAAGTATTATTACATGGGGCAAGTGCGGACTATCGCGGCGGGGTAAGTGCGTACTAGACAGTTCATGTGCGATCAACCAGGGTCGTTTTACGAGAGTGGGATAATGAAACTTCCCAACAGAAGACAAACCGTCATCGAACAAAATGGTGCATATCTTATTCAATACACTTGATTGTTACTACAATTTTCTTTTCGTTTTCAATTTACTCCAAAAATCAGCGGAGACTTTCCGAACGAGCCAAAAGTACTTGTTTGTTTAAAAATGGATAACTCTGTAAAACTGAACAATATAATTTAATGCAATAAAGAGCATTTTATAGCAGGCTTGCTAATAATTCTTTTCTTGTCCCGTAGCACTTGACACAAGGTTCGAAATCATTTTTAAACTTTGTTTTAATATAGCTGTATCCACTTTCATAATTCAGCATAAAAGTACTTGTTCGTTTAAAAATGGATAACTATAAAACTAAACGATATAATTTAATACAATGAAAAGCATTTTATAGCAGGCTTGTTAATAATTCTTTTCTTGCCCCGTAGCACTTGAAACTAAGTTCGAAAACATTTTTAAACTTTGTTTTAATATTACTGTATCCCCTTTCATATTTCAGCATAAAAGTACTTGTTTGTTTAAAAATGGATAACTATAAAACTAAACAATATAATTTAATGCAATAAAAAGCATTTTATAGCAGGCTTGTTAATAATTTTTGTTTTGCCCCGTAGCACTTGAAACAAGGTTCAATAGCAATTTTAAACTTTGTTTTAATATCACTGTATCCCCTTTCATATTTCAGCATAAAAGTACTTGTTCGTTTAAAAATGGATAACTATAAAACTAAACGATATAATTTAAAAGAATAAAAAGGATTCTATAGCAGGCTTGTTAATAATTCTTTTCTTGTCCCGCAGCACTTGAAACAAGGTGTGAAAGCATTTTTAGCTCTCAGTTACGCTCTTGCCTCATTTTCGGAGCAAGTGCAGAGCAGTTGACATTTTATACGATATCCTATCAAAATGAAAATTTTCAAGAAAAATTAGAATCCTACGTAATATTAATTCACCAGTAATAACTGTGCAAAGCGTTTGATACCGACCGCGTTAAGTATTTGCATACCAGATTGAAAATACACAGGTTTAAAATCCAACTTTTCAAAAACCAGTCTGCACTTACTCCACTTCATCTTATCTGTTAAAAATTTAGTTCTTTTCAACGAACTGGTGTTATGTTTTTCTATAATCGCTGTGAAAATAACGCGACAAGCTACGATCGGTATTTGCTCTTAAAATTTTTATAATAATAATGTGAATATCCGCGGAAGGTAACAGCGTTCAGATAATCAGTATTCAGAGTATAATACCTTTGGTCGTGATTGCTGTACGTACACTGCAATTCCAAACGGAAAGGTTGCTTTTATCTTAACGATATTATAATGATTACGGGGCACGGTCCCAGCTGGTGCGACTATCGCGTTTACCGTAACGTTGATGCCCGCGCGAAAAATATTGGCGGTGCTGCCTTTTAATTAGAGCGCCGCGATTGAAACGAAGCCATTATGCAAACAAGCATACACGACCGCGTATTATATTATTATGTCGATCGTTCGATTCTAACGATCATTGGATACTGGCACGTGTAAATCGTATTACGGGATACACTTCATCGAATGCAAGTCTGCACTCTGCTCTACGATACCTGTCGAATTCAATTACCGAACACCATTGATTGGAAAGAAAAATAGATGAAGATATAAACAGTGAAAGTTAGACAAAAATATTTAACATCCATTTTTGACTTGTCGAATTCAATTACCGAACACCATTAATTGGAAAGAAAAATAGATGAAGTTATAAACAGTGAAAGTTACACAAAAATATTTAATATCCATTTTTGACTTGTCGTATTCAATTACCGAACACCATTAATCGGGAAGAAAAATAGATGAAGTTATAAACAATGAAAGTTACACAAAAATATTTAATATTCATTTTTGACTTGTCGAATTCAATTACCGAACACCATTAATCGGGAAGAAAAATAGATGAAGTTATAAACAGTGAAAGTTACACAAAAATATGTAATATCCATTTTTGTCTTGTTGAATTCAATTACCGAACACCATTAATCGGGAAGAAAAATAGATGGAGTTATAAACAGTGAAAGTTGCACAAAAATATTTAATATCCATTTTTGACTTGTCGAATTCAATTACCGAACACCATTAATTCGAAAGAAAAATAGATGAAGTTATAAACAGTGAAAGTTACACAAAAATATGAAATATCCATTTTTGTCTTGTTGAATTCAATTACCGAACACCATTGATTGGAAAGAAAAATAGATGAAGTTATAAACAGTGAAAGTTACACAAAAATATTTAATATCCATTTTTGACTTGTCGAATTCAATTACCGAACACCATTAATTCGAAAGAAAAATAGAATGAGCCCTCACTCAGCCCAAAATTCGCAGAAATGAGGACAAACAATCTTGGCGCGCAGACCCAGGTTTCGATCCAAAATCTAGTTAGATTCTAGTTCCTTTCTAGTTATATCACGAGGGTAGCGTTCCCCCTTAACCACTAAATACAATTGGAATTATATCGTTTTTTGTCTTATCTTAATCAGAAAAATCCCAGAAATACGATAATGAAATTTCATTAAAAAAATAATGAAATTAAGAAAGTTGAACATTTCGATTCATTCGAGTCAATGTGTGGTGTTTACACCGATATACCCGAGCCGAGATCAATCATCGCCGCCTTCGGCGCGGCGCGGCGTTGGCCGCCAGTGGAGTGGGTAGGCACTCGTCTTAGAACGTAGTATAAACACACGACAGTAATGCGGACATCACTGTAGATGTATTCAAATTAGTCTACTTCTGTATGTATAAAATTATGTTCAGAAATTTTACCCACGTGGATTTCAAATATTGATACTACTTTACCAACATTATTTCTCTAACTTTTATAAACTATGAAGACTTGATGAACTTCTAGCTTTCACAAATATTTTGTAATTGTAATACAATGGAAAGATAGGTTGTTATAAATGTCGCAAAAATTAGACATACTCCATTTTTTAAGTATGCCATTTCAGTAATTTGATTCATTATATGTACATCTGTATTTCACTGTGGTTTTGAAGCGATCGTTGAATCAGGTCATCCATATAAAATTTAATCCTTTTCGGAACAAAAATATTTTAGGTTCAGCTAAAACTCTGGGCTAATATGATAGTGCCAAGCCAGAACAAAATAATGTTTTTCATCTGAGATGCCCCACCTCGAGGAAAATGTCAAATGTATATTCGATATTGCCCGTCACAAACACTAAATATTGTCATTTAGTCACACAACAATAGCTTTATAAAATAATTTCATAAAACATTTATTCAGATTTGTATCAATACTCACCATGTTTTTTTTTAACAATCCGATGGTTGTATTATATATATTTTAATGTTCCAAAAATTTGTTATTTTCACAAACTTGATCGTCACTGCGTTTCAACTCGTAAATAACTGATTGAAACAATCAACCGACTACTGCGATAACAAATTTTGAAGTGCAGAGGTCTCCTTTTAACAAAGTTGTGCAGAATTACATTTGAATTACTCCAGGAATTATAATTACAAAGTAATTGAATTACATTGTAATTCAGTCTTATTGTAATTTATAATTCAGATCTTCATTTAATTAAATTACAATATATTTCGTAATTGCATATGGAGTACAATTATAAAATACTTTGTAATCAAATTATATTAATAACGAATTACGAGGACGAGGAATAGAAAATACGCCGCATAGACAGCAAACAAGTATATGAAAGAAAAACATAAAAATATATCGCACTGCTTCAAAATTCTGGGCTATAATTTGGAGAGCAGTATTTTAATTGTATTATATTTCAATTACACATTTAAACACACGACAGTAATGCGGACATCACTGTACTACAGTCCACACGACCGTTTCGATGAGACAGAACATGATCGTGTGCGTGTCACGAGACGTAAGGGCGTAGCGATGAATGTCCCTTTAAATTTCGTTTGTCTCGTGGCACTCGCACGATTATGTTCTGTCTCATGGACACGGTCAGATGAATTGTAGTAGTAGGCTTTTGTCAAATTTTGCAAAAACTTTAACAGCGTACATCTCAATAACTATTTGTTTGAAGCTACTATTTATAAACTTACTAGACTTAAAATAAACTTATTAGAAACTTACTATTTGTAAAAAACACTTCAACAACAATTTTCTTTGTTATAAACAATTTTGCGGCAAGTTTCTCTTTCAAATGTTCACCGATCCAGAGGTGTAGATTCACCCCTAGGACGGATGACCATTACGTTTTATACACCCTGTACATATCGATAGTCGCTCGAACTTATTCCCACCGCTAGCGCGATGGATCACGAATGACTAAATTGCTATATCAGTGATGTAAAAGAATTGTTACGTTAATCAATTATTTCATATCAAATAAATTATTAAACATTTGAGTACTGCACGAGCAAATTGCATCAGTTGAATACGCATAAAATGAAAAGAATCGTGTAGAATGGAAATATTCTAGGTTAGAAGAAATGTTTAGTTTTCGTGTTGAAATAGATCCGAGTGCAAAGGGTTACTTTCAATCAGAGATCGATTCGACTTCGCGCGTATATTCGGTTTAAAATTTCTTTCGATTACCGAAAGAGAGGTAAAAAGCGAACGTGAACTCGCTCTCCGTGTTTCCAATTTATACGTTGCATTGCCGGTAGTCTGAGATTCCCGCGGGAGAAGAATGAAGATTCGTGTAATCGTTCCGACGAATGATCTTGTCGAAGGTTCAGGGATGGGATCGATTTGGCGGCGGTAGACGAGAAAAATAAGTGACGAGAAAGGGAGACAAGAACGAGAAGAAACCGGTCGGTCTTCTCGGGATCGCCAGGATTATTTTTCTCCTCGTCCGCTTCTTCTTCTCCTTCTTCTTCTTGTTCTTCTTCTTTCAGCCGTGATCTTCGTCCCGGAGTCATGGGTCGTGATAAATTAGTGGGTATGCATCGCGTGGAGGAGGTGCAACGCGTAGTAGAAACGTGAGAAAAGGATTCCTCGTTTTTAATATAACCCTGACGCACGCATAATTCGTGTGTCCTTACGTCAGACCATCACGTTAGCCAATACTATTTGCTGGCAATGTAGTCTTTCCTTGTGACGTGACTTTTAATTAATTTAAAATATTCACACGCCTCGTAGCTGCCATCGCTGGTTTCGCTCATCGTTCTCGTAATTATTAGGTCGCGGTCGTTCGGAAAGTAATTTCGTTTTTCAGTTGTTATTATTTAACCCCTTGCCGTATTTTATCGAGTCACACTCGACACGAAGATTTTATACAAAGTCTAACAAATATGAATGTTACGCGTTTCTTTCCAAATGAAATGAAATTTGATTTGCTCGCAATCAATATTTAAGCTTTAAAATAAATGTAGCCATACAAAAGATATAAATTTTCGGTTCTCTTCTACGGCATTTCTCGGGATAAAGAAGTGTAAAGTAAATGAGATGGCAAGAGGTTAACCTTATTCTAAGTCGCAAAACCACTATATATTAATATTAATTGACTGGATTTTATGCTTTTGATAAAAATGCGACTTGCTGAAATTTGAAACGGTAGAGACATTAAAAACATGAAAGACAATATATTGTCTTCAGCTTATTAAGATTGGAAGAGAAGAAAAGAAAGGTCTATAAAATACGCAAAATTAAAATGAGCAATTGTATCACCATATTTTGTTTTTTCAACATTTTTTACGAAATTTAAGACTGTTAATATATTGTCTTCAGCTTATTAAGATTGGAAAAGAAGAAAAGAAAGGTCTATAAAATATGCAAAATTAAAATGAGCATTTGTATCACCATTTTTTGTTCTTTTCAACATTTCTTACAAAATTTAAGATTGTTAATATATTGTCTTCAACTTATTAAGATTGGAAAAGAAGAAAAGAAAGGTCTATAAAATACGCAAAATTAAAATGAGCATTTGTATCACCATATTTTGTTTTTTTAACATTTTTTACAAAATTTAAGACTGTTAATATATTGTCTTCAGCTTATTAAGATTGGAAAAGAAGAAAAGAAAGGTCTGTAAAATATGCAAAATTAAAATGAGCATTTGTATCACCATTTTTTGTTCTTTTCAACATTTTTTACAAAATTTAAGACTGTTAATATATTGTCTTCAGCTTATTAAGATTGGAAAAGAAGAAAAGGAAGTTCTATAAAATATGCAAAATTAAAGTGAGCATTTGTATCACTATTTTT
>CM052201.1:1585363-1610773 GCA_028455805.1 Lasioglossum figueresi
TAAGACTGTTAATATATTGTCTTCAGCTTATTAAGATTGGAAAAGAAGAAAAGAAAGGTCTATAAAATATGCAAAATTAAAATGAGCATTTGTATCACCATTTTTTGTTCTTTTCAACATTTTTTACAAAATTTAAGACTGTTAATATATTGTCTTCAGCTTATTAAGATTGGAAAAGAAGAAAAGGAAGTTCTATAAAATATGCAAAATTAAAGTGAGCATTTGTATCACTATTTTTTATTCTTTTCAACATTTTTTACAAAATGTAAGACTGTTAATATATTGTCTTCAGCTTATTAAGATTGGAAAAGAAGAAAAGAAAGGTCTATAAAATACGCAAAATTAAAGTGAGCATTTGTATCACCATTTTTTGTTCTCTTCAACATTTCTTACAAAATTTAAGATTGTTAATATATTGTCTTCAACTTATTAAGATTGGAAAAGAAGAAAAGAAAGGTCTATAAAATATGCAAAATTAAAGTGAGCATTTGTATCACCATTACTTGTTCTTTTCAACATTTCTTACGAAATTTAAGACTGTTAATATATTGTCTCCAGCTTATTAAGATTGGAAAAGAAGAAAAGAAAGGTCTATAAAATACGTAAAATTAAAATGAGCATTTGTATCACCATATTTTTTTGTTTCCAACATTTTTTACAAACTTAAGACTGTTAATATATTGTCTTCAGCTTATTAAGATTGGAGAAGAAGAAAGACAGGTCTATAAAATATGCAAAATTAAAATGAGCATTTGTATCACCATATTTTGTTCTTTTCAACATTTTTTACGAAATTTAAGACTGTTAATATATTGTCTTCAGCTTATTAAGATTGGAAAAGAAGAAATGGAAGGTCTATAAAATATGCAAAATTAAAGTGAGCATTTGCATCACCATTTTTTGTTCTTTTCAACATTTTTTAAGCGCTGTAAATTTCATATCAAACGAAGTCGTCAGAAGTTATATAACTCAATTTGATGGTAATAAAAAACGGGAATTTTAACATTAGCCTGTCCTTACATCCTGCTATTAAAAGATTATTTATTGAACTAAATGATGTGGTTGTTCCCAAATTTCTGAGAAGTAACATACAGAGCCGTCAGATTAAAACATGTGTCCCCACTCTACCTTCCCCTTCCACGACGCTATTCCCCTACGCTTCCACCACGGCCCCGTCACGTGACGCGTTCCGTCTTTGTCCTGCGCGTGTCACAATGTCACGTGACTACTGCAGTAATGACAGAGAGAAAGGGCAACTTTTCCCCATCGATTCGACTCAATTCTCCTGATCTGGCGACTCTATCTCCAAGTTGTCAGACAGATTACAAAAAATCATGGAAGAAAATGGTATAAAATTTATTCTGAAGGATAAAAAATAGTTTCATTTTCCCCTGAAAAAACGAAATTACTTTTCGATCGTCTTAACACAATATTTTATCCCATATATCGAACTCTGATTCCGAAATATCAGAAAAATGTAACAAAGAGAGAACTCAAATGACCTAAATATTATACCATACGTTGGTGGTTAAAATGACACCGTGCATAAAATTAATGTGTGACGGTGTCAGCGATTGTGTGCATGCTATACAGGGTGTCTAAAAATTCCTTCAACATCCGGAAATGGGAGATTCCTGAGATCATTTGGAGCGACATTTTCCTTTGCAAAAATGGCGACCTCGGATTTGTTAAGGATTTATTAACGAAAAACACGGACCAATCAGGTCCGGGTCTAGGTCGTGCTCTGATTGGTCCGTGTTTTTCGTTAATAACTCCTTAACAAAGCCGCGGACGTTAATTTTGCAAAGGAAAATGTTGCTCCAAATGATCTCAGAGACCTTCTTTTTCAGGATGGTGAAGGAATTTTGAGACACCCTGTATGTGTAATATGAATAAAGTAACATACATGTATAAGGTGCTTCAGATATACAAGCGCGAATTGAATACTTAACATATAAATGAATGTTGCAAAGATTGTGTCATATACATGCATATAGCATAGTGCAGCATGCAGTGTGTAACAAGAATACAGTAGAAAACTGTTTAAAAAAGTTATATATATCTACTTTAGAATTGATAGGTTAAAACAATTTTTTAATTATTTAAACTGACTGTTCACTTACTGCCCCAGAAGTGTACATACATACAGTCTGTTCAAATAATTTTTTGATCGAGTTATACTGCAGTTTACTGTGTATTATAACTCCAAAACAGTTAATAATACAGAAAAATATAAAATGAAAATTAATCTTCGGTTATATAAGAAACATTTCAATTCTTGGAAAGAAAGTACACTACTGTTGAACAATATAAGATGATTGGTTTGATTAACTTCTCAAGTATGCCTAAGCAGAAGCTTCGCTTATTATCTTGTTTTTTCTAAGTTGTGATTATTAAACTATGATTTCCAATCAAATATTAGCATCAAACATACAATAGTAAAACAAAAGCATTTGTACAACCTAGATTTCTAGAAATTTGCTTTATTACGTATAAAAATATGTTCATTTAGAAACGCAAATAATGTTCCGTGCGAAAACTATCGATGCAAACAAGACGGAAATCTGGTAGTCAAAGTGGTGTTTGCACACTAACAGTCGCTCAAACATTGAAAAATCTACTATTCTCTGCAGGCATGTTTTTACAAAGTTTTTTCTATTGGCTCTACGTAAATTTAATTTAACACATTCCACTTGTTCTTTTCTACAGTTACTAACAATCGTTAATTGTTTGTAGTTAATATTCCCTATTCATGTATCGGAAAAACTTATTTATCACAGTTTGAGCACTATTATTACTTTTAGAAAATTATGATTTTTCTACTATGATGTAGAATCATATCATATATTGTATAATCATGCATATCGTTTCCACAATTACGTTCATTAATGTCCAACTATTGTTTGACCATTACAACTATTTTTACATGATAGACTTCAACATTTTACATACAATATGAGTCGTTGTTTTTGAAAGTAGTACAAGTCCATTTTTGGAAAAATGAGTTAATGGAAGTATATATATAAATAAACTTATACCACTTTCAAAAACAATGTATATCGAAGTACTTCAACACTTGAATTGTATCAATTTTATACGTTTCTATATAAATTTAATATGTACAAATAATTGGTTAATACACTATATTTGAAAATATAAAATGCTATGAAGTTCTACATACAGAAGAAACTGAAGAAAACGGAGCTCCTGATAATAAATTTTTTAATGATTCAGTTGTATGTAAAAGGACCTTAGTAATTTTCTTTTAAATAATAATTTTAGGTGAAGTTGTTACATTATATTGGTTTTAAAAACCTGTAGAATTATGAATTGCTATCGCTTTTGAATAATTTATTGAGAAATTCTCAACTATTTATGTTTGATTTTTAAAGAAACCATTAGAAAATTGCTTTTTTGGTCAAGTGTTAAGTGCTAAATTGTATGAATCGTGAAATTCTCGTTAAAGATATACTACTAGCTAGCGGATTTTATGCATTTATGAGAAAAACGGGTAGGTGTAATTTGAAACAGTAAAAGCAGAAGAATTTCAAAATACAGTTACATTATTTTCAACCTATTAAACATATCAACCTTCAGTTACTCGCACTCAACTTTCTACATAACTGGCTACATGAAATTTTATATGGCTCCAACGTAAATACAATTTTACTCAATAAAATAACTACTTTATTGTGACATAAATATTTACTAGCGTAGTCGACACCTCTGTTTATGCTTGAAACACTAAATTTATTTTTTGAGATTGAAAATATGAAGAAGATTGAAGAAGAGATTGAAGATATGAAGGAGAGATTGATGATACGAAGAAGAGAATATTGAATAGAAGAGATTGAAGATATGAAGAAGAGAATATTGAAGAAGAGATTGAAAATATGAAGAAGAGAATATTGAAGAAAGAAGATAAGTATAAATTTTACTGCAGTTTGATGCAATTCAGGTAGAAAGTTTTTATTTTACGTAAAGATGTCTACATATTACCAACTGAGAATCAATACTCGTTTCCACAGCGCATTTATATCTGAAGTGCAAATAATTTTCAATGCTAAATACCGCAAAGATTCTAAGTCCTAAGCCAAGATTAAGTGAAACAAGTTGTGAAGTAAAACGACCCGATCTTACCAGACGGCGAATATGATTAGCGAAATTCGTTTCCAGGTGAAGCTACCAGGCTTTAGGTTGTTGAAGCTTACTGAATTAATCGGGATTTAAATTACCGGCCGATGAAATCCGAGGAGACGTAACTCAACCAGCCTGCGCCTGTCCTACATGACCATATAACAAACTGACAACTACCGTCGATTTCTCGATGCGCGACACGTTTAGGAAGGCAAACCTTGAATTCGCAGGTAGACGTCGAAGTTTTAAATATTGCGGCTAGTACCGGCGTTCAAATTAGCAATCGAATTTTGCCCAAGGCACTTGCGATTATTCTACGCTTCTCCGCATTTGCTGAATGTCACTTTAGGTGATATTTACATTTATTCTTATACGAAAATTGATTCCGCGGCATCGTCTGAAACCGTATTTACCTTCTTCACATGAAAATGTCTTTCAGTTGGTAGCAAATTTGCATATCGAACTGCCAAACATGAACGACATCCTTGCAATTTCTACAAACGCTATTAGAACCATCGAATATGTGTATTAATCAATATGGTCTTAATCCCCTCCGTGTTTTTTTCTATATTTGGCATTGCATGAACGTAGTTTTTGAAGGCTAATAGTTTACGCGAAATTTGAATTTTTTTTATGACACTTACTTTCATTCTCCAGAAGTGACGCGATTGTACTGGCTAAAGGAGACGCTATTGAACTGGCTAAGGCACTGGCGATCAAATTAGCAATCGAATTTTGCCCAAGGCACTTACGATTATTCTACGCTTCTCCGCATTTGCTGAATGTCACTTTAGGCGATATTTATTTTTATTCTTATACGAAAATTGATTCCGCGGCATCGTCTGAAACCGTATTTACCTTCTTCACATGAAAATGTCTTTCAGTTGGTAGCAAATTTGCATATCGAACTGCCAAACATGAGCGACGTCTTGCAATTTCTGCAACACTGTTAGAACCATCGAATATACATATTAGTCGATATGATCTTAACCTTCTCCGTGTTTCTGTCAAATATATTCGACATTACATGAATGCAATTATTTGAAGACCAATAATAGTTTACGGTAAATATGAATTTTGTTTATGACACTCATTTTCATTGTTCAGAAGAAGACCTCTGCGCTTCGTAATAGTTATCGCAGTAGTCGGTGACTGGTTTAGTCAGCTATTTACGAGTTGAAGTGACCATCGCGTTTGTGAAAATACCAAATTTTAATAATAATAATAATATTAATGATTATTCGTAACCAAAAATAATTTCGGTCATCGCTAAGAGTTACTAATAACTAGACACCGGATGTTTATGCAAATACATATTTTTATAGAAAGTAGGTAAAGTTATGGGACCTGGACAGAAATTTACGTTGTCTGTAGAGAATTTTGAAAATATAGTAATATTTTGCACATTTTGCATATTGCACATATTTTACATAATGCATATTTTTCACATATATTACACATTTTTCACATATTTTTCATTTAATTGTACATACATACATGTTTTACATACATATATGTTTTACATATTGCATATTTTTCATATATATTGCATATTTTCCACATATATTACATATTTTTCACATATTTTTCATTTGATTGTACATACATACATGTGCGCGTGTGTATATTATTGTAAAGAACCTAACCGTTATGTGATATGAATCGTATCATATCATATGATTCTCGCACGAAACAGCAGTAATTGGCCTTGTCCTTAAGATGTCTAAATACCGACTAGACATAGTCTTTCTACCGTTAGATTAGCCCAAGAAGTGATGAAAAATGAAACATTATTTGATGACTTAAACTATATTACAACTAATTTCTGGAGATTGCCAGTTACCATAGCAAAATTAGAAACAAAAGGACTCCTATTGCAGGAATCAATAAAATTAATTAGCGATATTACTGAAGAGCTGGAACGTGTATCTGGTGATTGTGGAGAAATAATTCGAAATAAATGGAAGAAAATCTTAAAAAAATATCAGGATTTGATCCTTAACTTAACAAAACTCTATTTGCATCTACTACTGAAGGACCAGACGAAATTGATGCAAGATATTGGAAAAAATACACATATGCACCAATTACCTCTGTGACGTTGAGAGAACATTTTCAGTGTACAAATTAATCTTCAGCGAGAAAAGACATCAACTTACCGTTGACAATATGGGAAAAATCATAGTTACATATTGTAATGCAAATTACAGCAAAGAATAAATGAAAATATGTATACGTTGTATAATTGGTTTCTCTATTTTGTATATATTTTGCATATGTTTTAGCATATGTCATGCATATATTTCACATATACTTTGCATATATTTTTGCACATTTTGAATATTAATTTTGCATGAAGATCCGCTGTCCACTAATAACCAAAAATTATTTACGTCATCGATATGAGTTACTAATGACTAGATTGCGGAACATTATGCAAAATAAAAATTGTCTGCATCGATTGCAAGAAATTGAATGTTATTTCTTCCCCTAGTGATTTTAATAGAGAAGTCGTATATTGACATCTTCAATTTTTAAAATTTTCCAACAATTTTGAATTTCATCTACTCAATTTTGCTATAAATGCATAAAGATCCGCAGTCTACTAATGATCAAAAACAAATGTAGCTATACACAATGGTTATTTGTAACCAATATCGTTTAAGGGAAAATACATATAATTGTTATGCTATAACTTTTTCCAATTCGATTATAACGGTTAGAGCCTCTGCACATTATTCAATGTTTATTCTTGTGTTAGTTATCTAAAGTTATCTAAACTAATGACCAAAAACAAATGTAACTATACACAATGGATATTTGTAACCCAAATCGTTTAAAGGAAATTATAATTGTTATGACATAACTTTTTCCAATTCGGTTATACCGGTTAGAGCCTCTGCACATTATTGAATATTTATTCTTGTGTTAGTTACCTAAAGTTATCTAAACTGATGACCAAACACAAATGTAGCTATACACAATGGTTATTTGTAACCCAAATCGTTTAAAGGAAATTATAATTGTTATGCCATAACTTTTTCCAATTCGATTATAACGGTTAGAGCCTCTGCACATTATTCAATGTTTATTCTTGTGTTAGTTATCTAAAGTTATCTAAACTAATGACCAAAAACAAATGTAACTATACACAATGGTTATTTGTAACCCAAATCGTTTAAAGGAAATATATATTGTTATGCCATAACTTTTTCCAATTCAGTTATAACGGTTAGAGCCTCTGCACATTATTGAATGTTTATTCTTGTGTTAATTATCTAAAGTTATCTAAACTAATGACCAAAAACAAATGTAACTATACACAATGGTTATTTGTAACCCAAATCGTTTAAAGGAAATTATAATTGTTATGCCATAACTTTTTCCAATTTTGTTATAACGTTTAGGCTCCTGTATACTGTTGAATGTTGATTCTTGCGTTATTTATCTAAAGACGTTTAGTGTCATTAGAGAAATGAAGCAATTAATTTGTACCAGACTCTGTAAACGACAATAGAGTAGGAGAATGTCGACGACAATTACGAACAAGAGAAAGACTCGATGAAAACGATGGAAAGTGTCGCTGAAGTAGTCGACAAACTGCCGAGCAGTATATAGCGTTGTTCATCCCGTGCGAACGATCTTAACGAGTTGAAACAACTTTAATTAAGCGCATTACGCTAGGCCGCCCCGCTGAACTTTGTCTATCGTGCTATGACACGAGGAAATAATGCCCTTTCAACCGCGTTACTCTGCGTGATCAAAATGTTCTACATTCATGCCAGGAAGAACGTATGATTCTGCGAAAACTATAATTATAATTGCACGAATAAATTCCGTGACTTCCTTCGCATCAGAATAAAATCGTGTAAATCGATTCTCCTTTGTACGATGATAACGCCAGAACGTGCTAACAATGCGTTCAGTGCAATGGAAATTTCAATCTGTCGATGCGGTCCATGACGACAGAAATAAACTAGAAATGAATCTTTTATTATTTCCAGATTTCTATGCGAAATGTCGTATTTATTAAATACATGAAAACAGATTTTTACGCACAGTTACGCCGCCGTGTCTTATATCGAATCCTGTTTTTATTCATTGTTTTATAAATACTTAATTATTTTCTATTGGCATTTATTATGAATCTGGATCAAAATTGTGAAAAATTAACACCGCCTTGGTAATATTATTTACAGGCTTGTTGTACGATATACATAGTCACCAAATCAGAGAGTTTTAAAATTTATAAACTCATTTTGAATTTGTTAGAAAAATAAGAAAAAATAGTTTATTCATTAATCCAGTTTATTATACGACACAATATGAATAACATGATCATATTATAAATATGTCTCTATATCTCGATCGTAATAATGTTAATAATAAATGTTGATGTTCTCGGCGCTACGGTTTCGATCAATTTCTACTGAGAAATCAAAAAACAATTTTGCAGATTATCAAATAATCATCGACGTTTCGATTCTAGTTCGAAAATTCTTTCCAACCTCAATAGCTTGTTACTTATTTTCTCAAATCAATAAACAATCGTATATTACATACAATTATGTATATAAAATTCCTCCAATAAAAGTTGAATGTCAATAATTGAATTTACCGTTTTTGGTATATTCACATTAATGGTCTAAAAGACGTATTATGTTTTTCAAATTTACCGCCTAATATTGATCGGGATAACCTAGATCGTTCCGAATGTATTCAGTGTCTTGACAACATGCATCGATGACACACGTGTGTCACGATGCCCATTTTAAAGTATTAAATCACGTAAAAAACAAGTAAGTCGGTTTTATGAATAATATTGCAAACAAGTTTTTGTTATTACATTAAAGCAGTTGAATATTGCATTTTGAAAATTATAAAATAAATTTATACTTTTACAGACGCAAGGCAAATAATTACATCTTGAAAATGATTCAAACTAGAATCGAAACGTCGATGATTATTTGATAATCTGCAAAATTGTTTTTTGATTTATCAGTAGAAATTGATCGAAACCGTAGCGCCGAGAACATCAACATTTATGATCATATTATGTTAACAATAATATATAAGAATTTTGTCATCACGAAATTTTGTATTATAAATGGAAGTTGCTTAAAGATTGTAACTTTCCGAATTTTAGAATATTTATTCTTAAAATTCTTTCAATGCGTTGCACCTTTCGTGGTTTGTTTGTTATGTAATGTTTCATTGTTATTTTACACTGTTTATTACCGGAGATTTATATTGTAGCTTCGAAAAGAACAAACTCGTTCAGAAAATTGAGGAAATACCGAATGCATCTTAACTTATTATGCAATGGATTATACGATAACTATAAGTTTGTTGATTCACTGTGCAGCCCACCACTTGTAGAGTTAAATAATTTCAAAAGTTGAGCTATATATATATAAATTGTGTTAGAATATTAAAACTATACTATAAAAAATGCGATAAAAAATAGAGAAAATACTGACAATTTCATCGAAATCTGTTAATGTTGCAATGTGAAATCTGCGACATTCACCCTTAATCTCTCATAAGTTCTCAGATTTTGATAAAATTTCAATTCGCATATAAGTTACCGAAATTTACAAAACGCATTTTTTAAATTATCATTATAGGCTCACATAAAATATTTAATTATTAGTAATCTATCTGCTTTCGGTGCAAGGATTCGATCATTTGTTACTTAATTTACAAAGTCATTTTGCAAATTACTAAAGTAATTACGACTTTTCCATCTACATTCAGATCATCTTCAAGGATTACTAGAATTGCGTCTGTGTATTTTTTTTAACATATTAAGAATATTTTGAAATTTAAGATTCTTAAATTTATATATATAAGATTCTTATTCTAGATTAATTCTAGTAACTCTTGAAAATGATCGGAATGTAGATCGAAACGTCGGAGTTGCTTTAGTAATAAAACATTTACTTGAAAAAACATCATTTTTTAAATTTTGTATGATTCCTATCAATTGCAATCTAAACAAAAATTTTTGTTTACTCAATCTCTAGCAAACTAGTCGGTCTAACATCTTAATTAAATTCAAGTCCTTTGGACCGATTTGTTAAAAGTTATGCAATTTTTAAGAGTGTCTACATCATATTGTCCCCGACTGTATATGCGACAAAATACTGAAGTCAAACTTATTAACTGTTTCGATTAATTTCGATAATAAAACTGATTATCCTTTTTCTTGTACTATTCTTTATCGTTATATGGACAACTCAGTCATTAGCGACAATATTATTCGTTTTTATATCGAACAATGAAAATCCACATCAAAATCTAAAAAAGTATACGATGTTCTATGGAAATCTTGATAATTAAAAAAGTGAAAGATATTTATTTATTGAAGAAATAAACTTTCGGTACAGCGTGTATTTGCGTGTAACTATTCGTCGAAAGCTTTAAGTAACTTGCTGATTTTGAATAAAGTTCTATGCTGGACGAATTTTCTCTTTCCTGAGAACGAAAACTTTTCGAAACAATCTAGTTTCGATTATATTCGCGAGCTTGCTGTAGCCCTTAATTGAAAAAATTGCTTTCGAACTTTCAGCTGGTAGCATGTTTC
The DNA here is from genome assembly GCA_028455805.1 of Lasioglossum figueresi. Lineage (NCBI taxonomy): Eukaryota > Metazoa > Arthropoda > Insecta > Hymenoptera > Halictidae > Lasioglossum > Lasioglossum figueresi. Next base: position 1,596,087 of record CM052201.1, read on the forward strand.
GTCCAATAATCGTCCGCGATAATGTTTCCCTGTACTTTCCGCCGTGCACGAAGTGGAAAAGGATTAACGGATCCCAGGAAAGTATGCTTCGTACTAAAACAATATCGCGTTCCTCGTGATCCGCGGAACACTTTCAGTATTAGAAATACGAGTCGTCGGAGAGCTATCTGTAAATGACAACGGCTAGCTGAAACGTGACACAGAACGAGACCGCTTGGAATAGTTATCCGTATCAAAGGAGTCTCTTCCACGAAATCGGTCGCGTTCTTTTCAGATTAGAAGCAATGGGGTCGCGGCTCCGAGTAAAATTCATGCGCGCAAAGAGGCACCCCAGTTATTGCGTACGCTCTCTCCCGTTGCAAAGATGCGGCCGTAAACTTCCGCGGAAAAACAAAATTGCTCGCAGCCACGAGGGACCACTCAACACACAAGAATTTATAATTAGCTGCGTATGAAACGCGTAATTCATCGAGGTAGTAACGGACAATGTTGCTCTTGCTGGTCTTGTTCGGAACTATGCTAACAAACCTCCGCGTTTCGCGTAAGCAAACTAACGATTATTCTTGCCATTTACTTCTCTTTTGCGACATATTCACGTGTTTATTTAAGTAATACGATTTTCTAATCAGTAGACTGCAGATCTTTATGTACAATAAAAATTGTCTATATCAATTGCTACAGGCAGCAGCCAAATAGGAGAGTCTTTCTTTTTTAATCAATCTAAGGAGAAGGAAACAATGCATTGATATTCCTAAATTCTGTTAACCTTGTACCGGGGTATCACTGAACCGCATACATTTGCAGCAAAATGTAAAGGAAAAATTTGTCTGCACTAGGATTTGTGAAATTTTATTGGGGTTTAAAAGATAAGTATATAATACTTGAAAAATTTAAACATATCACAGATAGCATTCCTAGAAAATATTTGAAAAATTTCCATTATCCACCTTCTTATTTCCTATTTTATCAGCCTGGGGTGCATTTGCACCCCACACACAGAGAGAAGATTAATCGTTCTTCTCAATTTTGTCATTAAAATCTGCAATATATTCATAAGATTTTCTACGAGAGAATTTACTTCTTTCATCGAGGTGATAACAGATGGTCTTGTTCGGAACTATGCTAACAAACCTCCGCGTTTCGCGTAAGCAAACTAACGATTATTCTTGCCATTTACTTCATTTTTGCGACATATTCACGTGTTTATTTAAGTAAAACGATTTTCTAATCAGTAGACTGCAGATGTTTATGTACAATAAAAATTGTCTATATCAATTGCTACAGGCAGCAGCCAAATTGGAGGGCCTTTCTTTTTTAATCAATCTAAGGAGAAGGAAACAATGCATTGATATTCCTAAATTCTGTTAACCTTGTACCGGGGTATTACTGAACCGCATACATTTGCAGCAAAATGTAAAGAAAAAATTTGTCTGCACTAGTATTTGTGAAATTTTATTGGTTTTTAAAAGATAAGTATACAATACTTGAAAATATTAAACATATCACAGATAGCACTCCTAGAAAATCTTTGAAAATTTTCCATTATCCACCTTCTTATTTCCGGTTTTATCAGCCTGGGGTGCATTTGCACCCCACACACAGAGAGAAGATTAATCGTTCTTCTCAATTTTGTCATTAAAATCTGCAATATATTAATAAGATTTCCTAGGAGAGAATTCACTTTTTTCATCGAGGTGGTAACAGATGATCTTGTTCGGGAATGTGTTAACAAACCTTCTTCTTTCGCGTAAGCAAAGTCACGATTATTCTTGCCTTTTACTGAATTTTTGCGACATGTCTACGTATTTATTCGAATAATAAGATTCTCTAATAAGTTGCGGATCTTTATGCACACTAAAAATTGGGTCTTTCTTTTTTTAAATCAATCTAAGGAGTTGAAAACAATGCATTGATATTTCTAAATTCAGATTCTTCTCAATTTTTTCATTAAAATCTGCAATCTACCAATAATATTATCAAGGAGAGAATTCATTTTTGCATTAACTACTTTGCACTGTAACGTCGAGTCAGACTCGAGAACAATTCCTTATAAATATTGCAGAACCACAGAAGTTTTCTTTAATCAAACCTAAAGGTTAAGTATCGATAATAAAAAATTTTATTTTATTTCAAGATTGTATATACATATTTAATATCTCCATCACAAAGTATTAATACCATAATACATTTAGCAGAAGTTTAGATTGAAATTGTTATAAAACGCTATTATTAAGTGACAGAACAAACTTCGATTTAATCCTTAAGTAGGTATTTACTATGAACTATAGCCTTTCAATTTTGTTATAATGTATGTATATACGCGTATATTTGTTTCTCTTCAATTTCGTTTAGAACTATTTATTATTAATGTCACGCGCATGTATGTAATAATGCATTAAATATTAGCGATCCGGAAGACCTTTCACAGTGATTGTGTAAAGTTCAATGTTTACAGTAGACACTTAAGTATCTTAAATTTATTTGTTAAAAATTATACAAAACATCTACAGTTTGATTAGGAATATATTTGCCAAAACTTATATGAAGTTTTGTGTTTTTGTTTCCTTAAATTCTAAAGTAAATTTTCCTAGTTTTCCTTGCAATATATTATCTTTCATCTTCATTTTTGAGTTTCAGCTTTTAATTGTAATTAGAACGTATCTTTTCAACGACCTTCTTCGTCTATGAATTACGTATAGAGAAATGTAAAAATTCGTTGAACGAAGAGCAGAAATCAGAAGATATTTATGTGTATACTTAATAACGGTCAATTCTGCGAGAATTTCATTGTTAATAAATTTTGACTACCATGATCAAAGATGATTATCTCATTAAGTAAAATTGGTATCTTTATTAAATATATATTAGATTGAAGAACTAAATCCTTAGTCCCGCGGGATTGAAATAAATCCCACATCAATCCCGCGGGATTGCAATCGCCAAATACGACTGCAAAGCGTTAAAAATTAAAAAATCTCTATTCTTAACACGTTATCCACCGGAAGCCTATTAATAGGATTTTCAATAATCGTGCTGTTGTAATCTTGAATGAAATTATTAGATCACGTTATTGAGAGTGACTTGTCAATTCACAATGAAAATTGCAGTTGCTATTGAAGGTTCCATTAAAAAGTGTTTAGCCATGTGCCACAGATTTTTCAAAATTATGCAATAATCATCGGTCGATAATATGTTAAGGGGGTAGACTTGCGTTTCCAGGATTGCAAGGGTGCGGGATGCGACTTCTCATTTCTCGATAACGCGAAGATGGAGTTTTCCAGTAGTCAAAAGCGCTAGACCGCTAGATGAAAGACCAATCTAGGCCGCAATCGCTCTCAAAAGTCTTATTTTTACGTTTACGAGGCGTAATTTGCATTATTCGGAAGCATAAAGCTCTGCGCATGTACGAGGACCCTTCAATAAGTAACGAGACAAATTGAGATAGCTCAAAAACTATTTATTCAATTAATACAATTTTTTGGCTACTTTTCAACATAATCCCCCCAACACTTATACATTTGTCCCATGGTTCCTCCAATTTTCTTATGCCCCTAATGTAAAATTCTTTCGGTTGCTGTCGCAGCCACTTTTGCACCTGATTCTAGACTTCCTCGTTGAAGCCAAATTTTTTGCCACGTAGAGCCTCCTTAAGGGGACCAAACGTGTGAAAATTTGAAGGAGCAAGATCTGGACTATGACGAGGGTGTGAAAGAATCTCTCAGCCCAGTTTTCGAATGCATCCCGTCAATGCGAAATTCAAGGGAGGAAGTTGAAACTTCGACCGGTCGTCCACTTCGCTGCGCATCATCGACACTTTCGCGGCCATTTTTAAACTGTTCTACCCACTTGTCAATGTTTGAACGGTTTAAACACTTATTCCCGTACACTTTTAACATCCTTGCATGGATCTCACTACCATTAACACCTTCTGCGACTAAAAATCTAATCACAGCACGTTGTTCTTTCGCGGTGCAATTCTCAATCGGACTTGACATTTTGAACTGACTGAATTATAGGTTAGGCTTACAAAATCTTGTCAAACAGCTGATCAGAAGTCGTTACAAGGATGCCAACTTGAAATATAGAAAGTTTCGCATTGTTTCATGAAACCGTTTAGGAGCTATATCAGTTTGTCTCGTTACTTATTGAATGGCCGCCGTAGCTATTTTCATAAAGATGCGATAGCTACATGCTGCCGATTAATGCAAATTACGCCTCGTAAACAGAAACACCTTCAATTCTTTCAAATTTGATCAGGGACCTTGTAGAAAACAGTATACACTAGTAGTGAAGTAGTAGTGACATTTAGAAACTTTTTTGACGTTGTATAGGATATATTTTATTCGACCCCTTTACGAATCTTGGTATATTATTCAAGAAACGCGTACGTTATTTAAAATATAGTAAATTTAGTTAATATTCGCCACTTTCAAAAATGATGTTGCTTGTAACATAATAGTTATAAATTACATCATTCCTACCTGATCTTTTAAATTTAACGTGTGCAGCAAACAATGCTATGAAAAACGATCCTAAAGGGTGTCCCAAAATTCACGCAAGAAGTAATTTTGATAGAAAACACAGGTTTTTAAATTAAAAATTGTGAATTTTTATTGATTTATAAATTATACGGTATAGGGTTACGTATGGAGTAGCATATCGGGTAAATGGCCTCCACGGCTTTGCTGGCACATACGTGTTCTTATGTCGAATTTTTCATGACCATCTGGCATAAATGTGGCTGAATTTCGTTGATACAGCGCTCAATTTCCTCCTTCAAGGCGTGGGTGGTCGTCGGCTTGTTGGCATATACCTTAGACTTCAAAAAACCTCAAAGGAAAGTCCCTGAATTTTATGAATTCACAGTTTCTCTTCACAGTTGATGAAGTTGAATCGCTATTCCGACCATATTTTGTACGAAACTTGAGAACTGTAGCTGCCAATCCTTCATTATTAAAATATTGCTCAACAATGAGAACGCGTTGTTCTTTCGTGTAGCACTCCATTTTTAATATCCTTGAACTGTCAGCTGTCACACTGTCTTTTTTCCGTTGGCAACACTTTACCGCACAAATGGCGCAAAATTCAAATTTTGCGTGAATTTTGGGACCCATTTATTATGAAAACAAGATGTTCAGTACACATTTCACAATTTTCCCTTATTTTAATTAAAAAGTTAAATCTCTTAATATCGGTAAAAATATTATTCACGCGCCGTTTTATACAATATTTTATACAATATTTTTAGAGGTAGTGTAAACCATTTTTCAGGCACCTTTTAAGATAACAAAGACCGATCATCTAATAATTAACATGCGCACTATAAAATATCGCATTCTCGGTTACTTTTGGGTCAGTGTTAAGCGTGAAATGTAACTTCGTCGGTATCGTACGGAAAAAATATGAGAAAAAAGTGTGAAAACACATGTGAGACATAAACGCATTCCCAGATAAAACATCTCTCTCGCTTTCTTTCAGCGTTCCCGGTAGTTACGAGGTAGCATACGATGAAGCAGAAACATACCGTTGTCGAAAGAAGGGTCATAAGTGGCGAGATCGATCGGGGTAGTGGTTTTCGAGATACATAGTTCTCGAATACTGAAGTGCCGAGGTCGTCGGCGAGGAACATTCGTTCAAACAGAGAAACCCGTGACGAATCAGTGTGAAACGATTAATCTAAAACTGCCCACAGGCGACACGATTTGTCGAACGACCGAGGTGTACAAGTTGCACAGACATTTTGAAAGACAGGTCGTATTCACTTGTGCCTGCAAAGCGGATCTTTATGCATTTATGGCAAAAATCAATAGGCGCAATTTAAAACAGTAAACATATTATACAAATTTCAAGATACTGTTACATTATTTTCAACCTAATGAACATATTAATGATATAATAAATGTTAAGAAAGAAAATAAATCTCTATTTCGCTCTAATTTGTTGTAATTCACGTAAAAAAATTTGTTTTGCAAAAAGACCCGCTGTCTAGTAATATCGCTAGTGAACAATCTTTTGTCCGAATGTACAAAAAATTTATTTCTTTATTTTGAATGAAAGAATTGAATTATTCGTGGTTTCGCTATACATATTTATTTTTCACAATTGTACCAGTTTGACACAAAATTCAGTTTGAGACATTGGGTCAATTAGGCAAACGTAAGTTTGCGGTTATGATTGTCCAGTGAATTTTTAATCTTGACCCACTAATCGTTCGTCACTAATCTGCAGACATTCATAAAAATTTGTATTTTTGTACTGTTAAATGAAAATGTATATCTTGATGGTTCGGGTTTAGAAGGTCAAATATCACCTAAAAGCATATTGAATTTGGCTAAACTTTGTATTTTAGAATTTTTTTTAAATCATTGTGAATTGTAATACAAATATATAAAAATCTATAGTTTACTCCAAGATAATGTAAGCGATGCTGTCACATCTGGAATGTTTTTCTTAAAATAGGCGTGGCTGGATAAATCATTTTAAGCCCCTTTCCTGGAATACAGACTACACGTCTCATTAAGAAATCGGAATTTATTATTTCCTAAGTTTTTCGTAGAACGAACATGAAGCGATTATGGTTACGTTCGCGTTAAGGTTAATGTTTTCCTTGTTCAAAATTGGTTACTATAAATTACGACATGCACTTCCGAAGAAAAATATTTCAATTTTTAGTTTTGTTTGATATTTTAGTGCCATCGATCTGACATCTTCCAATCACAAGTTTGAACGTATGTAGTTTCATAGCTTCCATCAATTTTGCTTCAAATTATTTAACACTAAACCTACCGATCATCAAAAGTGACTGATGTGTATAGTATCATAAAAATAACAAGATTAAATTTATTTATATTTTCTGAGATTTTTACTTTAATATATACTGGAGTCAAAAAATATATTCAATAAATTCCCATGAAAACACCATTACAATTTCAATAATTGTCAAATGAAAAATCTAAAATGGATCATCTGACCCCTCATGGTAGATTTAGTGTTAAATGCCAGGGTAAGCTATACAGAGAAAATACTGAGACTTGTAATAAGTTTGTTTAATTCTTTCTATCAAATTTTTTAAGAAAGTTGTACCAAATAAGATCGTATTTTCATTGTTAATAACATTTATAGGTCCAAAATAAATAAAAATCGTACTAAGTTCTGTTGAATTTGATACTCCAGCATTTTTCGAAAATTTTTATAAACCATGAATGCATAAAGATCCACAGTCTAGTCACGACATGTTATTTTGTGACACCCTGTAACTACATGTCATGTACCATGTAGTACTATTTAGTTTTGCATGATTATAATTATGAATATTAATAATAAACAGTATTAAATAGTAATTAATAGTAAAGTTTAAACGATTACATGGATATAAAGCAGTGCAATTTGCAAAACATTAATTGAATAAGTTCAATAACTTTCTTTCTGCGTATTCGCGGTTAATTTTCTTCAAATTTGACATTTTTACAATATCTATTGAATGGATAGACTTATAATGGCTATCTATTTGACGCACACATTGTCCATCATAATTTGTAACGCATTTTAAGCAATCGAACAATGAATTGTTATTGACCTCTAGTAGTGTGGTTGAATGTATAATATTTGAAATTTTAGCACCGTGATAAGCGATTTATTCTGGCGTGTATTGCGAAACAAGAGAGTGACCGTCGCAGCGTGAACATGCATTTTTATGCAGCACGTGCGTTCACGCCGCGTCAGTCACCGGTGGATGACAGTCAAACGAAAACGGTACATATTGAATTTTGCGGGGCGTAATAGAATTAAATCGATTACACATGGCGGCGCATCAAAGCTCACGGTACAACAAAAACAGGAGTGAGTGTGTTTGAGAAAATAAATGGTAAAGATATAATTTTTTTCTTCTGAAATTTCATTTCAGAGCTGTCTTCCAACAATTTCCTAGTAATTTCTTCCTAAAACCTGTCATTTAACCCTTTACACTCCTTTGTCGAGTGTGATTTGACATCAGACAAAGAAAAATGTAAATAAAACGGGTTTTTATATGTATTTGGTTCTGTCTTAACTTTCTTATAATTGTCTTATTTTTTAGTTACAAACAAATATAAGTTCCACAAATATAAATCACAACAAAGTTCGAGAGCTACAGTAACTCCCACTAATATTCGGACACTCTAAAAAAGACGATAACTTTTTAAATATTGTACTATACAATTTGAACATTTTTGAGGAAACTAGAGCAATTACTTTGCTACAGAATGTGAAATTTTTTTAAAAATTCCAATTGATCGGAATTGTAGAAAAAATACTAAAAGTTGTATTCTACAACTTTTTCATGTGGGCCTATATTGAAAATTTAAAAAATACGTTTTGTGGATCTGTGTGAATGAAACATATTCTGAAAATTTCGTCAAAATCGGTCGACGTTGCAATGAACTGCAAACGTTTAAAGATGGTAAAATTGCAGATTTTCACGATTTTCGGTCTTATCTAAGAATTCTTACATCTTTCAGTCGTTTTTTCCCGCATCAACCCATTTCGATGAAACTATCACAGTGCATATAATTGACACAGACCTACAAAATGTACTTTTTAAATCTTCAATATAGGCCCACATTAAAAAGTTGTAAAATTCAATGTTTAGCATTTTTTATACAATTCCTATCAATTGCAATTTTTGAAAAAATTTCTTTTCACAACATATAGTAAACTAATTGCTCTAGTTTCCCAAAAAAGTTCAAATCGTATAATACGGTATTAAAAAAGTTATCGTCTTTTTGAGCTTCCGAATATTAATTCGAGTAACTGTATGTTTAATTGACACAGATCTACAAAACGTAGTTTTTAAATTTTCAATATAGGCCCACATAAAAAAGTTGTAAAATGCAACTTTTAGTATTTTTTCTATTATACAATTCCGATCAATTGCAATTTTTGAAAAAATTTTGTTCATATCCTGTAGCAAACTAATTGCCCTAGCCTAGCTTCTAATAAGTTATCGTCTTTTTAAGAGTGTCCGAATATTAGTGGGAGTCACTGTATATTATAATATAATTAGTAAACAACATTGTTTAAAAGAAGTAACAGTCAAGGAACTGTCCTTTGAAGTAAATTTCAAATAAAACACTTAAAATAGTAGGGAGTTGTTGGCAACAAAATCGAAAAATAATTCGGATTGCAAAGAGTTAAGTTTCTTCAGTGAACAACTCAAGTGAACAACTCAAATTGTTTAATATTAAAAATTATGCATATGTCACATTGGGGGCGTAAGAATTTTAAAAAGGCTTAGGTGTGGCATGCCCAAAAAATGTTGGGGAACACTGTTTTAGAGGAAACTAAATTTGAAATTTTGTCGAGTATATCTTAGTGCACACTTGGCACAGTGTATTTAAACTTGTTTCTTTTTCGAAAAGAGTAGTCCTCGGGCAAGAAAGTTTCATTACGAGACACTATACTACTCATTACTATATTTTTTGTTTATTGTAGTATGAAAACACACAATAATTATCTAGAGACTGCATCGCTTGTATTTAGACAGAAATTATTATTCTCTGTTTTTTTTTGAAAAAGAGAAGTCCTCGGGTAAGAAAGTTTCATTACGAGACACTATACTACTCCTCACTATATTTCTTGTTTCTTGTAGTAAGCAAACACACAATAATTATCTAGAGACTGCATCGCTTGTAGTTAGACAGAAATTATTATTCTCTCAAAAGTGTGCATTTGAATTTTTTAATTTATTCTTTCACATACTATGATTTTCAGTACACCCTATACATTGCGTAGATCCTTTCAATGCAACATAATACAATCGGTGCGAACGATACGTCAGCAGAAACGGTCTCCACGATAAAGTCGAGCAACGGAATAGCTCCAATTCTAACTCGGAAAAATTTTATTCGATATGTTGGTTAGAAATAGTAACTTAATGTTATAAATTGTTCTTAACACTTTGTTACTTTAATTTTAACCATTAAACAGTTATTTCATTGATAAAATGCACCATAGATTTTCAATATCGTGTTAAAAAATGAAATTTGGATCACCAATTTTGTCACCATATTCGTCTAAAGCATATTCTAACAGTTCTTGGTACTTTTCCGCATTGGCCTTTGGTGGAAACCACATGATCGGAGTTTTACCGTTGTAGATATGTATTTTCCAACACGATAATGCACCAATTCATCGCGCAAAAGCAATTAACGCATAGCTTCTGATGGCGGAAGTTGAGGTTTTACCTTGGCCATCAAGAAGTCCAGACCTTAACCCCATTGAAAATCTATGGGGCATTTTATGAAGAAAAATTTACAGCAACGGCGAACAATACGCGACGGTGAATGAATTAAAAAATGGCATCAAACAGGCATGGTCTCAGATCGGATCAGAGACTTTAGAGAAATTAATGGACTCAATGCCACAAAGGATATTTGAGGTCGTAAAAAACAATGGAGGACCAACTAAATACTGAGTTTTGTGGTTAATTATTTAATTTGTAATTACATTTGAAATATTTTTTTCAAGTTCAACTAGAAAATGATTAAGCGAACCTATATTTATTTCGCACAGAAATTCCAAATTTTTGTAATGTTGATTAATAAACACATTAATAAAAATGTTATTATTCAAATACATTATGTGTTTTACTAATTACATTGTGACGAATCAGTTACTAATAATTAATCATTAAGGGATGTGAAATCAATTTTCATTCTATTTCTGCTTCCCACAATTACTGTAGAACGTTTTTATTTTGCATAATTAACTATACTAATAATTAATTAGACTACGGATCTTTATGCAAAATAAAAACGTTCTACAGTAATTGTGGGAAGCAGGAATAGAATGAAAATTGATTTCACATCCCTTAATGATTGTTTTACTTTAAAAACAACATTAGAATATTCTCAAATTTTCAAAATCACGCATAAGTGCATAAAGATCCGCTGTTTACTAATAATAAAAGATAGAAATGTTATACGAAACACACTGTTATATCATAAAAATGATATGAACCTATCATTATTTCGGCCGCTGTACCATTCAACTCTGCGTAAAACATTTCCCGCTACGAATATAACAATAGTCATGTAAATCGAAGTGGTAATACGAAGTATTACAGGCAGGAAAAGATTCTACAGAAAGTAGAACTACTTAATACATGTAACTAAAGGCAAAAGAACGTTACAGAACAAAATGAGTTAAGTAGAGCAAAGATATAGAGACAGAAAGTCAAAGGCATATACGAAAGCGAGCGTGAAAGGAGAGGGGAGCATAACATCGAGAACGAAGGGGGCAATGTACTGTGCAGAGACGAAAAGATGACCGAGCAAGGCAACGCTAGTCTAATTGGTTATTGTGCACATACACCCCCGCTCATAAGTCTTAGGACAGTGATCATATTTGTATTCAACTCTCTAAAAAAGAAATAATCGTTGAAGAATGCGAACAAATTTTCCCTTGTTTAAAGGCTTACATGTCAAGGAAAGGATACTGCACCCGTATACAGGGTGAGGCGCTAGAAACAGGCCACCTGAATAACTCGGCTGCTATCGGTATTAGGAAGAAATGCATCAGATGGAACTTGCTTGGTTTCGAGGGGTCATTAATCCGATGTTAGTAGCTTTTTTGTAGGTGGACGCGTAAAGGACATACGAAAGTCACCTTCATTTTTTTAAATGGAATAGTATGCATTTTTATGTACTATCGGGTAGAGCCTTTTATGACGCGTACAATGACCTATGGGTGAAGGTCATTCGTGGTCTGGGTTAAGCCAATTGCGATGGAAAATAATTTACTTTGAGGAAATGATCGAGCATCGTTGATTTATGTATCTAACGGTAATACACGACTAAAACAAGTGTTCAAACTGTCGACCTTGAACATCGATGCATGCTCTTAAGCGTTGCTTAACGGATAATACAGCCTGTTGAATTTCAGTTGGGTTTATCGGGGTACAAACTCTTCTTATACGCTCTTTCATGTCTTCTCTAGTTGTTGGTATCTCGTTATACACTTGCTGTTTTAATTTTCCCCAGAAATAGAAGTCCAGAGGCGTTAAATCTGGAGAACGCGCAGGCCATTTATGATTTCCTGCACGACCAATCCAACGATCTCCGAATGTCACGTTGAGGAATCGAGCAATTATCCGTGCGGTATGAGCAGGGCATCCGTCCTGTTGGAACCACATAGTTTGCCGTATGCGAAGCGGAATATTTTCTAGCAGCTGTGGTAAAATTTCCGTTAAAATGTGTTTAAATCTCGAGGCGTTTAATGTGCCATCGATAAAATAAGGGCCATTTATTTCGGTATTGAGAAGTCCGCGCCAAACGTTTACAGACCAAGGTCTTTGTTTATCCACTTCTCGCAGCCACCGCGGATTTTCTATTGACCAATAATGCATATTACGACGATTGACTTGGCTTCAGTTTGTAAATGTGGCTTCGTTTGAAAACAAAACTCTAGTCAAAAACGCCTGATCGATCTGTAATTTCCGCAGACCCCATTCACAAAAATTTACACGGTTTTGAATTCATTCCCATGTAATTCTTGATGAAGCGAAACACGAAAAGGATGCAATTTATTTAAATGTAATATTCGTAAAACGATTCGTTGACCGATGCCACTTCCACGTGCTAGCTGCCTTGTACCAGCATGGGGATTGTGTGTTATAGCTGCTAAAATGTTCACTGTATTTCGATCATTAGTTACCGTCTTGGATCTTCTTTGTATCTTGTTACCTACACTTCCAGTTTCTTGAAAACTTTTAATAACATTCGCGAAGGCAGATCGCGAGGGTCTGCCACGCTCGGGAAACCGTTCAGCATACAAACGGACCGCTTCTCTTACAATTTGGCGACATTCCCCATAAACAAAAACCATATCCACTTTCTCCGTTATCGAATAACGCATTTCGGAAACTTAAGATGCACATCGCTCGGCAGAGATTTTCATAAACGACTAATCGTATGTACAGGTGAAGCGTACAGCGCGATCGATGTTTATTTTCATTCAACGACCCATAACAAGAGATTACGAGACAGAGAAGAAGTAATATCAACAACCAGAGGCGGCAAGGAAGTGTTCGATCATTTCCTCAAAGTAGATTATTTTCCATCGCAATTGGCTTAACCCGGACCACGAATGACCTTGACCCAAAGGTCATTGTACGCGTCATAAAAGGCTCTACCCGATAGTACATAAAAAAACATACTATTCCATTTTAAAAAATGAAGGTGACCTTCGTATGTCCTTTACGCGTCCACCTACAAAAAAGCTACTAACATCGGATTAATGACCCCTCGAAACCAAGCAAGTTCCATCTGATGCATTGCTTCCTAACACCAGTAGCAGCCGAGTTATTCAGGTGGCCTGTTTCTAGCGCCTCACCCTGTATAAAAAACCTTACCAAGAAGTAAAAAAAAAAATTGTAGTAGTTTGTGGTTTATTACCTCTTCGAATGTAAACCGATCAACATCTGTAATCCGTGCAAAGTTATAATAAATCACTTTGTTACGGATAGAAATGCTTTTCCGTTTTGTCAGAGGCGGAGTCACGTATGCGAAGTTAAAACGGAACATGAAAGGTGAAATATTGTAAGGGATTAGTGGAGGATGGCTATTGCTAGTCGGTTGATACTAAATCGTGTATAGTGCAAAGAAGTTCACCCGAATCTCGTTGACACTGGCGACTACGCGATAGCGTTTGTTGCATTCGAGCCAATAGCGAGCCAATAGTGAGCCATTAGATAACCAAATAATTGGGCCTCACTTTATTACCGGAACATTAAATGCAGAAAAATACATTGCATTTTTACGAGAATCGTTACCAATTCTCCTGGAAAATACACCCTTGAACATTCGTGAAAATATGTGGTATCAACATGACGGATGTCCGGCCCATTCTTCCCGTGTCGTAACACAATTCTTAAATAACAAGTTTCCAAATCATTGGATTGGACACCCCTTGATTTTTATCTATGGGGAAAACTGAAAGACGATGTTTATAGTGAACCACCAACGACTATAGACGACATGAAAGAAAGAATCGTCCAGGCTTGTGCGTCGATTTCCTCAGAAATGAATTACGCAGCAGTACGTTCTGTAACTTCACGGCTGAACGAATGTATAGCAGCTCAAGGGAATATTTTTGAACATTTGGTGTAACAGAAATACATCAAATGAATCTTACACGTTGAATTTTATTTATACCATTTTTCTGGGTGGAAGGTCATTTGAAGGTCATATTGTGTTACATGCATGAATTCGTTATTTTGTCAGGTACAACATTACGTTAACGAAAATATATCATTCCATTTAAAAAAACATCGATCTTGAAATTTTTTTTCCCTTGCACCGTTATATGTGGCCCTTCAAACAGTGTAACTTTGTCCTACGAAGTTTTTTTGTACAACGAAGAGTAACGGAGATTTTTAGGTGTCCTGCTTTATCGAATTCACCCTGTATACATACTAAATCTCGTGCACGTGAAACTAGAGATCATTTATTCCTTATCCTCTTATAAAATCTCACATTATAAATATCTGAATGTATTTTTCCATCAGTTACGCGATGCGATAAAGAAAAATGTAGTTATGTACCAAAAAACACCGATGACCTTGACAACTCCGAAAAAAATGACGCACGAAAAAAAATATTCGTGCCAAATATTTGGTCCATTGACACCATGCACATTACGTAACAAATATT
>CM052201.1:1610873-1629166 GCA_028455805.1 Lasioglossum figueresi
CGTCTAACAATTTCATGTGTATAGTGCATGTAATTTTATTCTACGTTTCTAAAGTGTCGCTTTTATAATCTTTTATGAAAAGCAATATTTACTTAAGTCATTATTCTGATTGAAAACAAGATTTATTTTATTCAGAAATCGAAAGAGTTCTACAGGAGTTTTTAAAAATACATTCTATTTAAAACATGATCTATAACTCTTCACATTTCTACTTTTTTTTACTTGTTACTTTGCATAAAAATTCGCAGTCTAGCAGTATACATTAGCAGTCAAATATAACGTACTGCAATATTATATTTATTTATAGAAATCGATAAGTACTCTGCAAATCCTTTCAACGTATTTTAAAAATTTAATAAATAATTAAAACCAAATATAAACTAAACTGTTTAATATCTTAACCGCAGTGGAGAATTGTATAGAATGCTGTAATGAGATGCAGAAGCCTTGCAACATTTATTAAAAAGTGTTCTTGCATAAATCACAGACTGCCTGTCCTTTTGCAGAATTCGAATCGCTAAAAAGGCAATCGAGAGTACTATCGAGGTGAAATATCTCGATATAGCGACCCTTGTCACTTGGTCTTCGTCAATGACGACGTCCAATGAATCCTTATTAAGCGGTTACCGTATTCGAACCGTTGTGGAACCGATTACGTTTGACGAATCTTCCACGAGACGGTCGACTGCTGTGGTACAGTATTCGTAGTGAACGTGTTCGTTGTGAATTTTGTATTAATTCCAAATTAACACTAAATCTACCGAGCCTCAAAAGTAACTTTTCTTATAAAAAAAACTAGATTACAGTAAACAATAAATTAAAAATATTACTCCTAATTTTTATTTCGAGTGTTCAGATAGTTTCTGGATTCTTCAATAATTTCATCACTGCATTTTAAACTTGTAGGTAGGATCCCTTGGCTGCGAAGCTTTGCTTTCCCTATACCGGGTGGGGCATTTAAATGGGAACACCTAAATATCTCGGTTATTATTAGTCGTACAAAAAATCTCCACAGAGTAAAGTTGTACTCATTTAAAGGGCGAATTTGATGATGGCAAAAATTTTTTCTCGAGGTCATTTTTTTACAAGATTTTAACGTCATCGATATTTTTTTAAATGGAATCATATATTTTTTTGTTCATATTCTTATAGAGAATAAAATGACAAATTCAACAACCTATCATACATTTATAATGTATGATTCGGCTCATCCGATCTCAAGATGTTTACATTAATATGTCTTAGCGTTGTGGAACAGATACTGGCTCATGAATTCATATTAAAATCTATGTTTATGATTATACGCGTCATTGACAGCGATAACCTTATTCCTTCTTCAGTAATCCTAGTCTAAACTTCGAAGCGATTACAATGCGTTATACCGTACAAGAAAAAATTGATATGGTTTTCGTTTATGGTGAAAGCCAGCAATACCTTGGACAAGCAGTTCGTTTATACAGTGAAAGATTTCCGGCCCGTACTTTTTATTATAACACAGTTCTGCGAATACTACATCGAGAGAAATTCCACTCGTATCACGTAAACTTACATCAGCAGCTTTACGAGACCGACTATCTTAATCGTGTGCGATTTTGTCAGTGGACACTGCGTCAATTAGAAATGGATAACGCCTTTTTTTTGTTAAAGTTTTATTCACGGATGAGGCATCATTCACGAACCACGGGCAAATAAATCTACATAATATGCGCTATTGGTCGGTTGAAAACAAAACATTGATAAGAGAAGTGGAAAGGTAAAGACCGTGGTCTGTTAACGTGTGGTGCGGTATTGTGTATAACAAAATCGTAGGTCCGTACTTTATCGACGGCACACTCACAGGACACAAGTATGCCCGATTTCTCCGTCAAGATTTGCAGAATCGTTTAGAAGATATGCCGTTAAATATCCTGCAACGCACGTGATTTCAACGCGATGGGTGTTCAGCTCGTTACTCCAGAGTTGCAAGAGCAACGCTAGATTCAAAATTTCCGCAACGTTGGATCGGACGAAGGGGAACTGTAGAGTGGCCACCTCGTTCTCCGGATCTCACTCCATTAGATTTCTACCTATGAGGGAGATCGAAGATCATTGTTTACCAGGTAAAAACCTACGACGCCACAAGATACGAGGCAAAGAATTACTAGGGCATGTGTTTTACTTACGCCGCAGGAAATAGAAAACGCATACAGATCGTTTATTACGAGACTTCGGTACTGCATCAATGCCAATGGCCATCATTTTGAACACGACATATGATTTCGGAACACGTAAGTAAACTGTAAATATCTTGAGATCGGATGAGCCGAATCATACATCATATGATGGTTGTTGAACTTGTCATTTTATTCTCTTCAAGAATATGAACAAAAAAATATGATTCCATTTAAAAAATATCATGATCTTGAAATCTTGTAACAAAATGACCTTGAGAAAAAATTTCTACCATCATCAAATTCGCCCTTTGAAACAGTACAACTTTATTCTGTGGAGATTTTTTGTACGACTAATAATAAACGAGATATTTAGGTGTTCCCATTTAAATGCCCCACCCGGTATACGTGAGCTTGAAATTATTGGAGCCATCGTTCCTCATTGCTTTTAGCATAACGTGTATTTTTTCATCTTACTTTTACAATGGTTAATATTCAACTCAAATAGAACAATTGATTTCGATCAGCGGATGAAATTAGAAGAATAGTTATAATTCGTAATAATTAGGTTAACCTAAAAATTGAAAGGTGTGTCAAAACAAATGATAGATTTCATGAAACATTGATTTTGATTGAAGGACAATCTGAAAGCAATGTTGAAAGCAACATAACTTACAGCTGCATTCGCTAATAATTCCCGTTTATATATTCACTTGCTACTATTATTATGTGACAGGAGTAATTGTTATTATTTCAATAAGTGTAAAATAAAAGATCTGGAATCGGTAATTTTGACCGGTGGCGGTAGGTTTAGCGTTAATAAATGCATAAAAAAAATGTTCACATACCTTGTGAGACACAACAATACCATGCAACTTTTCTTTGAACTCTTTCTTAATATCATTTGTTGTTCTGGAGACACTTCACGAAAAATAAAATATTGAAATTTTTTCAAGAGTTGATTTCACCACTTTAATGCGAGAACTAGCCCGAAAAAGTAGGGTTGTGTTAGGCATAACTTACTCTAGATGTGCGCATAGTTTGATAATTTTTTGAATTTATGGGTTTGATAACTTGCCTTGTAAGTAAGACTATAATAATAAAATTAAAAATATTAATGCATTTATCTTGCTTCCTATTGTTTATCCTAGTTGATAAACACTGAAATTCGTTTTCAGGCGATGTGGGATTTCTGTTATTGACGAAGTGCTAAAAAATAATTGTTAGTATCACCGTTTCCAGTATGAAAATGAACGTAAAGAACACCTTTAACAATTGTATTCTCGATTTTAATCAGACACGTTCTGCCAGCGATAGTGTAATAGACAAATTCGAAGAATTGGCAGTGCTGCAGGCCTTGAAATGGAACATATTTTATACATATATGTACATATGTGTACAAACTATAACTCATACACTTTATGAGACTGCTATACTATTTGAAAAACCAATCATTCGATTTATTTAAGACTTGGCAGATACCTTCAGCAAATATTCTATTCTAGTCTAAGTTAAATTTACATCAACATTTGTAAACATTTGTGAAGACATTCAAATTCTACCGTTTGTTCTTTTTCATTACTTTTCGCTTATTCTATTAAGTGTATGCAGAAATTTTAATTTTTTCTTCATACGTAGTGACTAGACAGCGGATCTTGAAGCATTTATGGTTTCAACAAATTTTCAAAAAATGCTGGAAAATAAAATTCCACAGAATTTAGTATGATTTTTATTTATTTCAGATCTACAAAGACGACTACCACTGAAAATAACATTTTCCATGATTCCACTTTTTAAAAAATTGCCTACAAAAACTGAAATTTGCATAAACATTCGCAAGTCTACGACTTATAATTATTAATTATAGTTTTCTATCGATCGTATTTATTGATAATAAAATTGTTAATGCTTCCGGCGCAAGGGTTCGATCATTTGTTACTAATTCACAAAGCCATTTTCCAAATTACTAAAGTAATTCCGACGTTTCGATCTACATTTAGATCATCTTCAAGGGCTACTAGAATTGCGTCTGTGGACAATTTCTTTTTCTTTTTTATACATATTAAGAATATTTTGAAATTCAAGAATACATAACAGAGAAAGGGTATAATGCTGGTAATAAAACTACTCACTAATACTACTAGCACTACTCACTTATAATTATACTGGTTATAAGTAGACAGCGGATCTTTATGCAAAAAAAATTGTCTACCTGAATTGCAACAAGCTCGAGTAACATAGAAATATATTTTCCTTCTTAAAATGTTTACTAGGTTGAAAATAATAATAACAATATTTTTAAATCTGTTTTGAATTACACCTACTCATTTTTACCACAAATGCATAAAATCCGCTGTCTGGTTATATATGTTTTCACCTTTTTGTTGGTGGGATTATTTGTTTTCGTCAATGTGTCCAATTAACCAACTTCATTATCGACTGGTAACATTCTCGTATATCCCGTATAAATAAAAGAAAATTGCAAAAAGCACTAAATGGCTCGAAACAGACCATTGCACCGGTCCGCTCACGGGTCACTCACTATATCGATTTTACCATCGAATGCCAGTAAATTCAAATTGTAAACTGAAGCAATGACAAAAAGTTATGAACCGATAAAATATTGATTTCAAAGAACAACTCGTGATATCGCACATTAATCATTAGATTTATTCGTATGTACACTATAAATGAATTATACCACGTCGAATTTGGGACGGGAAAAAATTACAATGCGTCGAATTTCATACGCGTAGAAATTTAGCGCACTAAATTTTACAACGGATCGAAATCAATTTTTTGTTGTAAAAGTAGAAATATGTGAATGCGAAATGTACTGGAAAATATGAATATCCTACTTGGTATGGATTGCTTGAAAATGACAATGGAGTTAGGTTTGTCAGAAAAAAGCCTTAAAATCACGAGGTATTATTGTTTTTTTTTTTAAAGGAAATCAAACAGTTTTATGATATGTATTATATACCTTACTGTATAGTGTAAATTATGTCAACATTAACCGTACCACGACCGGTCAAATAACCGGTTTTACACTTTTTATTTTTTAATTATTGAAATTATAAAGATGCTTCCATTACAAAATAATTAAACGAATTTCTTCATTCGAACACATATTGTTATAAAAATTGCAGGAAAAAATAAATTCAGTGTTGTCATTTTTGTATGCATTGCATCAATTTCTTTAGTTCTGTTACGTAGACGTTCCTTACCTTTTTTGATAAGGTATTTGGGTAAAACTGTTGAAAGTATAGTGTGCATCTTTGGAAAAATTTGTAATATTTTCTGTACCTATAGGAGCTTACTATAACCATAACCCATTTAAAGTTGATACGTACATATATTATATATTATATGTATATACTCAATGAAACAGTTTCTAAAGTGTGTGTATGCAAAATTTCAATGATTACTGGCTCTTAAAATAATTTATGATTATTCAACAATCCCAAAGACGCCTGTAAAAGGTCGCTCGTTACAAATAAATAAAATACCGAACAATCAGGTTTGATTAGCATAGAAGCAGGTTGAATACAACAATCAGAGACGGAACACAGAACGCGAGAGAACCCCACTTTACGAATTGGTCACTCATTGCAGAAAAAAATCCTTGAAATCACGCAGTATTACTGGATGTTTCTTTCAGAAAATCAAAACATTTTTATGATAAGTATTGTATACTTTAGTGTATAGTGTAAATTATGTTAATCATCCATTAATTTAATTCTGTTAGGTACACGTTCCTTAGCAATACTGTCGAAAACTGTAGTGTGTATCTTTGGAAAAATGTATAGAATACTTTAACAGTTAAAAAATACAATATTTCCTTTTTTACATATACATTAATAGTTCAGTTTAATTAAAAAATAGTTTCAGTATTTATTATTTCAAGTTAAGTTTTAGTAATTATTTAAATATGCAAGCACACATGGGCTCACTAATCGGAACGAGTACCCTACTTCATTATACATACAATAACAGGTATCATATAGGTTTTACACCCCAAGTTCACCTTTTTGCAAATGAATTTCACTCTTTTGCAAATCAAACTCAACCTCTGCAAATCAATTTCACCTATTGAGAAAATTTAAAATTAATTAATTCATTCATTAATCCATTTATTCTTTACTCAACACTCAATACGCTTCAATAAATACATACATATGTACTATCATTTTTTAAATTTATTAATCAAACGAGGGCTACAATGAATATACATATCTACATACAGTTTTCATACATTAGACAGTTAATGAATTGGTAGTTACTTTCGAATAAGTATTTGATGTACATCTTTGCAGTGAACCAAATTTTGAATTTAAGGATTAATTTTCATTTGATTTGATTTTTTAATAAAAATCAAAAACTTACTTAAAAATACTTTATTTGTAAAAGGGTGAAATTGATTTGCAAAACGGTGAAATCGATTTGCACAAGGTTGAAATTGATTTTCAAAACGGTGAAATTGACTTGCAAAAGGTTGAGATTGATTTGCAAAACCTGTACAAACACGGCTATAATTCGGAAACAAGTTCATATCGGGTATACAGTGGGGTGTAAAAAATGTTCGTACACCTTTTAAAAGAGAATAACTTTTTTATAATTGTACCAAACGACATGATTTTTTATAATTAATTAGAAGCATTGGTTTACTAAATGATCTGCAGAAAAGATTTTCCAAAAATTACAATTTAAAAGGATGCATGCAAAAATGAAAAAAGCATTTAAAACTATTTCATCTGGATCCTTAATGAAAATTTGAAATATACGTTTTGTAAATGTATGTTATTTATACACATACTGAAAATATCATGGAAATCTGTTGACACAAGAAAAACGACACGCATCGAAAGATGTGCGATTCTGTGGATATTAAGCAGAAACTGATCAAAAGTCGAATAAAACTACGATGTTCACAATTTTTAACCGCTTGCAGGTCGTGTGTATATTAATCGATTTACAAAGCATATATTTTAAATTGTCATTAAGGGCCCAAATAAAAAAGTTTTAAAAAATGCCTTTTTCATTTTTGCATGTAGCCTTGTAAATTATAATTTTTAGAAAATCTTTTTTGCATATCATTTCGTAAACTAAAGCTTCTACTTAATTATAAAAAATCAGTTCGTTTGGTACAATTATAAAAAAGTTATTCTATTTTAAAGGGCGTACGAATACTTTGTACACCCACTGTATGTTCATATGAACTTTTCTTCTTATTTCAGCGTACCGAACCCATCCCTGAAGTTGCGGTCGCATGTTCTGAAACAGTCCGTGTAATGACGTTTCCGGATTTACCTACGACGACCCTGTATTACAAGTTCCTGAAGTGTTACACCCGTTTTTCTAGCACCCTTTATATTAACCTCGATCCTCCCAGCGATCGTAACTGGCTGAAACGTGTACAAGCGAGTACCTAGCGCATAAAAGTGCATCTCCTCGCATGTTTCTGCGCGCCTCCGCGCGTTGCGTCGGTCGCGTGTGCGTGTGCGTGTCGTGTTGTGTTGTGTTCGTGTTCGTGTTCATGCTGCAGCGGATGTTCTATATGCGGAGGACCGGACGCGGTGCACGATGTGTACCTGACGCGTTTGTCGTCGTCGTACTAAAACCGTTTCTGTAAATAAACTCGTATCTGTCAGAGCCAGCACCCGGCAGACGGCGACTCTTTTTGCTCCGTCTTTATATTGTTCCGGCCATGTTACATCGCGTATTCCCGCTTTTTGCCAGACGAATGTACGCCTCGCGGGCCATCACGCGGTGCCATGCCATGCCGCAGCCACGTTCGCACGATACCGAACACTTTTTACACGGTAATGAACCCTAACGATGCAGTTTGTTACATTTCTGCGTAAATCGTCTGATTCAGATCGGTGCGGTCGGGACCTTGTGATCCGGCATTATTCCTGGGAAACGCTAATTTCTGATGTAAGCGGTTGGGAAGATTGCAACCTTCCAACAGTTTCTTCTAACACATTCAAGAATGTTGTAGAATCTTCATAGTTTATACTTCAATCGTACTTTATTTTAATATTATTCCTAATTTATCATGAAATAATAACAAATTTTAAAAATTGGTGGCCCTCAAAGCCTCGTACAACATAAGAAAATTTTAAAAAGTAAAATCGATAACATTTTGTACGTATTTCTGCGAACGATAAAGAGCCATGTTCTAATTACTGCGTACCCATTACTGAGGATTAGAATTTAAAATATAGAGTCCGCGACAGAAAGATGGCACACCACGAAAATTCAATGTTTTCATCATTTGGACATAATAAATCTAGTCTTTCTTGGTATTTATACATTTTTATTACAAAATGAATTACATTACAAACAATGAAATTAAAGAAAATGTCCGTTTGTTTATGGAAACAAGAAAATAACAAAAATCGGCACGATAAAATGATGGCACATATACAAAGAAAAACGTAATTTGCGTACATAAAATATATAACATTGTGTTTAATACTTTGCGTGGCCTCCCTTATTTTCCAGAATAGCGAACATACGTTTTGGAAGCGACTTAAAGAGTTTTTTAATGTATTTTGGCCGTATTTTGTCCATTTTTGTTCTATGCACGTTTTTAAATCTGCAAGGCTTTGGAATTGTCTTCCGCCTTCGTAAACATGTCTTGCTAGTTGTGCCCAACAATTTTCAATTATGTTGAGATCTGGCCATCTCGCTGGCCACTTTAAGACACTAATTTTGTTTTGTTCAAAGTACTGCTTAACGGATTTTGCGGTATGCACGCTTGCATTAGCCTGCTGAAATGTAAAATTTTCCCCGGAAATTGTCTGTCCGAATTTAGTTAATTGTTCGTCTACCGAATCTATATAAATTTTGCTGTTCATAGTTTTCTTAATAAATTTTACTTAGGTCGCTCCTCGATAACCAATTCCGGCCCAAAGCATTACTCCTCCGCCACCGATGTGTCTCCGGCTTAATATTCTTTATTCTTCCCGCGGATCGTGAAAATAGTGTGCGAAACCATCCGGTCCATCTAGATCGAACCTTTTCTCATAGCTAAAAATACCACGACGCCATTTTTTTCTCCAATGTATGTGCTCTTGTGCAAATTTCAAACGCTCCGATTTATGCTGAACGGTTAAAGGTGGTTTTCTTTTCAATTTCATTCGAACTAAGTGCCGACATTCTTTTATTATCCTTTGCACATTACGTACATTTGTATGTACGCCAGCTGCTTTAGCGATTTGTCGTGATGTTCCCGAAGAATTCGAAGCTTCTTTTAAAATTGCACGTTTTCCGCGATCGCTTACTGCTTTCGGTCGACTGGAACTCTGTTTTTTTACCGTATATTTTGGGATTTTTTAATAAATTATACACCACTTTTCTGCTTTGTTGTATAATACATGGAATTTTTGAAACCGAGTAATTCTCTTTATGCAATGTCAAAATCGTTTTTATTTCAGCATCGGATAAAGATTTTCCACTACCCATAGTGTAATTTCAATAGAAGATAATAAGAAACACGCACAATATTTAGTGCACGGTAAAATAGTACACGTTACAAACAGTCTGACGGTCTAGTGTTAACGGCAGAGAAATTTTGAGACTGTGCCATCATTTTGTCGCGTCGGTAACCCCGGTTGGTTACATTTAGCCTAGAATCTGTAACCTCCGCTTAACTCCGTCGGTGTAAGTAACCTTAAAGCTCCACCGAAGTACATACACGGAGAGAAATGTATCAAAATCACAGTTTTCAGAAATAGCAATATTTACGGGTGTGCCATCTTTTTGTCGCGGACTGTACTAATTACTGCGTACCCATTACCGAGGATTAGAATTCAAAATATACTAGCGTACGGAAACAAACTACGTATCTAGACATTAATTTAAATAAAACCTGAATACGGTAACAAATAATTTTTTTATTTATTACATTTTAAATGAAAAAACCTTTTATTAATTTTAACACCGTAGTATATAATATCACATAAATAACTAAATATATTCTTTTAACAAATATTTGAGTAATCTTTATTATCTTTAGTTTGAAGCTGCTTTAAATTGAGTGCATGGTGAAGTTTGCAACATTTCACAGTTACATTTACAATATAAACTTCATTGTCTTTCTCAATACTTCTTCCTTCTTATTTCTTTAAATCTCCATTCTTTCTTTGTTTTCTTAAGTTTCTAGTTCCATAAGTAAATCTTTTCGTACACCAGAGTTGTGCAGAATTACAATTGAATCACTCCAGGAATTATAATTACAAAGTAATTGAATTACATTGTAATTCAGACGTATTGTAATTTATAATTCAGACCTTCATTCAATTAAATTACAATGTAATTCGTAATTGCAGATTGGAGTACAATTATAAAATACTTTGTAATTGAATTACATTAATAACGAATTACGAGGACGAGGAATAGAAAATACGCCGCATAGACAGCAAACAAGTATATGGAAGAAAAACATAAAAATATATCGCACTTCTCAAAGTTCTGGGCTAGAATTCGGAGAGCTTTATTTTAATTAAGTTGTATTTCAATTGCACGTCTGATTAAAATAATTAGTAATTTAATTAATTGAAAGGTTTCAATTATGTAATTCAGTTACGACGTAGTTGAATTACTATATAATTGAAATACAATGTGTAATTCAATTACAATGTATTTAAATCAGCACAACTCTGTCGTGACTGAATCCACCACAGATTTGAAGATTGTAGTGTTCCCATTGCAAACGACGTTTCTCATTGTTTTATGAAATAAAAATGAAAAACAAATTCGTTCGTGTAAAGCATACACAGTGTATATTACTGTAAAGCCAGAACACATTCCACTCGAAGTTTAACAAAACAGCTCCAAAAAATTATACATGAAGTTTCTTTACGCCGCGTTGTTACAAAGTAGAGGCTTTAATTTTCAAACGTATAGTTGATTTACAATATTTACAAAAAAGTTTTTTAATGTTTTTGGAAATCTCTTCAGTTTTCTACCTGTTATACCGTGCAAAGCTATCTTAGATGAAAATGAATGATAATTTATGAAAGTGGAAGATTTCAGCTTTAAAATATGATCAAGTTTATCGTTTTACTATTCCTTTTAACGAAATTATCACTGTTTAAATATCATCGATTTTTCGCAAACTCAGAAAGTTAGTGTTCAAATAATGTTTACTTATTTTTTTTGTCATATCTTCTTATTTTATTTATAGTACTCTTTATACATAATCGTATCCTACCTTCCTACTTACGTGTTTCGAATAGGTGCCTCACCCAAAACGTAGGCTGAATTGAACCTCGTTTCGCATTGTAGTTGCAATTCACACCGCAGTATTAGGGACATTACTAGTGATTTATGTACCGCAGTAATGAGCTCCTCCTTCATTTTAATGTACGTAACGCTGAGGGCTGAATTTTTTGACTAAAAATATTTTCATTGTATCGAAGTAGGTATCTAAATAATAATAAAAACTTTTCCCTATGCAATTTAAATCAACATAAAGAATATGCAATATAAAGAATGTGCAAAATGGTCTTATTTTTCACCTTTTACGAGGAATGTTTTTCAAATCCTGACATTATAAAAATATGAGAATGATTGACAATTTTGTTTGTCTCGCTACGGAACTCGGTGTTGACAGGAAAAAAATGAAACTGAAGAAACGGGACTGTAGATAAACAGTTCTATTGTATTCGAACACAGTAAAATACCGCAGAAGTTTTTATATGCGTTAGTTTGATCGTATTGTCTCGTCAGTCTAGGAAACGTATAAAAGAATTATGCTGGGACCGGGATTCCGACAAATAAACTTGCACGGTTTTATCGAGCGTGCACAAAAGTTCTGTTAGTTCGAGACAGTAAACCACTACAAACTGATTTTCTTTATTTCTGTTTATTTTCCGTGAACTTTATACGCTTTGATAAAATTAAAGTCAATACGATTGCCTGATCTACCTCTATTATTCCTTTTGTTAAAATAAATAGATGAATTAAAAACTTTGCTGTTCAACAGTTTTTCACTAATCCATTTTTGTTATTTTGATGTTCACCCGGTTCGGGTACCCATTTCGATGCCTTACTATTTATTATTTATTTATTACTTTTTGTCACCGTTTTATAAAAGTTTTGTAACTATAACTAGAGATAAGCGAAATATGTACAGTGACTCCCACTAATGTTCGGACACTCTTAAAAAGACGATAACTTTTTAAATATTCGACTATACGATTTGAACTTTTTTGTGAAGCTAGAGCAATTAGTTTACTACATGCTGTGAAAAGAAATTTCTTAAAAAATTGCAATTGGTCGGAAATGAATAAAAAATACTAACGTTGCATTTTATAACTTTTTAATGTGGACCTATATTGAAAATTTAAAAAATACGTTTTGTAGATCTGTGTCAATTAAACATATTCTGAAAATTTACAAAGTTTAAAGATGCTAAAAATTGCAAATTTTCACGATTTTCGGCCTCTAACTGCAATGAATCTAAGGATACTTACATATTTCTAGGTAAGTACAATGACAATTACTAATTGTTCTCAGATAACGTTCTTTATAACACAAATAAATCTAAAATTTCATCATGTTACGATTCGAAGTTTCTGTGCAACGATTTCTATGCTTATATGGTTACTAAATAAATTATTTTGGGTATCATTAATCTCAGTAAACATTCTGGAACAAGAATATACGTATACTGGGTGAGGCACTTAAAACAGGACACCGTAATAACGCGCTTGTTTTTGGAGACAGAGGAAAATGCTCCAGACCAAACTTATTTGGTATCGAGGGGCTGATCATCCGATGTTACTAGTTTTTCGATAGGTCAATTCTGTCCTTTTAAATGGAACAGTATGTTTTTTTTACTTATATTCTGATAGGGTATTTCAGGACGAATACAATAACCTATTGGGAAGGTCATTCAAGGTCAGTTTCAAAATTTCTTGAAACTTCTTTACAATCATTGCGAAGGTAGAAACTGAAGGTCTATTACGATCGGGAAATTTTTCACCGAACACTCGTACAGCTACCCGTATAATGCAATGACATTTCACCATAAATCACAACTATTTCCACTTTCTCAGCTATCGTATAACGCATTTTTAAAATTGTCGGTAGTCAAACTACCAATACCATTCTCCTCGCTGTCGATTTGTTTATGATTCGAGACGTGTAAATCGAATGTAACGGTGGATATAAACAAATTCACATGGTGATTGAATGATAAGCGAGTTATTCAGGTGTCCAGTTTTAAATGCCTCACCCTGTAGAAGATATATCTATTTCCGAACATGACGTTTTTCCAGCTAGATCGAGCATTTGTCCCACTGTGGCCCTCTGGATTGATTGGCGTACTTCCGGTTCGCTACTGTTCTGTTGTCTGTTAAAGCTAGCGGTTGCGTAGCACACGTTTTGCCAAAGTCTCTGTATTTACCTCACAAATATATTTCAAATACTAGCTGTACTCGGCCACGCGTTGCTGTGGCTCAGGATTAGGTACAGCGCTGTTCACTTGAATAGCCTCGAATACTCCAAATAACAAATGAACGACGTCGAGAAAGAATTCGATTCTCGTTCCGTAAATCATGATAGTAGTAGGAAAATCCGTCTGGTCCATCCAGATTCAATTTTTTCTCATGTGAGAAAATTATATTGTGCCATTGTTGAGTACAACTCGTATGCGTTTTCTTTGAATTTTCTTGAGTTTTATGTATGGAACATTTTGTATGACACGTCTAATAGTTGAAACTGACGCTTTTGTTCCAACTTCCTGTTTGACCTTCTTAAGGGAAACTGTTGCATTCGAAATTTTACGTGAAATTGATCTACTTTCCCTTTCTGTTGTACATAGCTCGTTTTGTTCTCCCTTTATCATTTTTTTCATACTTTCCAGGGTTATTTCAGAAATTATTAATTATTTTATCACTCCTATTAATTCTTTTTCTCAAGTTCTCGGTTTGAATACACCTCTTCTTTTAAAACTCTAATTTATCCAATTTCCTCAATAGTCAATGACTTTCCGCGACCCATATCAGCACAATGGTAATAATGATAAAAAAATAATGGATGTAACACTTAACATAGAGGTGAAATATAGACTTGTTGCGGATATGTTTTGTCTGAACTATCGCAAAGCGACAACTAACCGTGACTAAACAATGTGAGGCTATACATGTGGAAGCATTTTATGTTTACAAACACAAAGTTTCTTGCAAGTGTAGGGGAAGAGCTAGGGTTATGAGACGGGTTTTGTTTTTGGTCTGTAACTTTTTGCTTGATGAAGATATCAAAGAGTTTTATATACACCGTTGGAAAGCTGAAGAAAATACGCAACTTTTATATGTAAAAAGTTTCGTGATTTGATGAACAAGTAAAATTTTATGGCCAATTTTCCGAGGACATGTTTTTTGGCTTCCTGAAAAAAGTGGTTGGGTTGCGAGACACTCGGAAAAATCAACTAAAAGTGATAAAATATAAAGTAAAACCCGTGTAACTTTATGCAAAAATGAATTTTTATTTATTTTAATGACATTAAGTGACGAAAGGAGTTAAAAAGAATGGCAAAAAATTGAAACAAAGCAAAGAATGGCGAAGAAAAATTAAAAAAAATATAATGAATGGACGGATTCGATAATGATCTTCCTCTTCGTCATCCAAGTCGCTGTCACAATGTTTGCATGTGAAAAACGATCGTCTGCCCATATCGGCACACTTCAAATGATCAGGGCGTTGGCATGTGTTGCATTTGACAGAGTTGGCAGCGGTCAATTTTTTCGGCAAAAACCTTCAACAAATGATGCAAAAGTCTACATCCTCTTCGGATGGTGGTTTATTTTTTCTCTCAAAAATAGCTTTGTCTAGTCACGCACACCATAAATCGTGTTCAGCTGTTTTTTTACGCTTAGGTAATTTCGAGGACATCGAGTTTCCTCGACTGGTCCCTACAATGACTATAAATTCAAAAAATAAACCAAAATAAACGTTAAATGACAAATAAACACTTAATTCTAACGCAAACAACGATATTCGACAGTTCTTGTTCGTTTCTAGTAAAAAAAACTAGTCTCTCACAACCCAACACTATGGTGTCTCATAACCCAACCACGATGCCATTCCGAATGTGACAGAAAAAACAATGTTTTTCTCGTATATGCACAAAACTCAATATTGCATCGTAAAATGCAAGGAAAACACTAAATCAAAATGCATCGCACTCACCTTTTTCAATCGATTCCCTCAACAAAATAATGTTTTTAAAAAAATTAGTAAAAATTTTACACGATGTGTTTTACACACGATGTCCGGATCTGATATAAGCAAACACGTCTATACACGTCGGTGCTAGCACAAAAACTAGCAGACGTCAAAACAAAAATTTGACAGCAGACAGATTGGAATTATCGCGATTGCGCGATGGATAAAAACGACTGTCTCACAACCCAACCTCTTCCCCTATATAATTCATACAGGTTTACAAAACAAATCTTTTAAATTTTCGTTATTGGTCCAGCTAAAACAGTTGTAAACCTCAATATTTACTATTGTTTATCACAATTCCGACCAAATACATATTTTCAACTTCTTTATTAGACGTCATTTACTAAACTAATTCTTCCAGCCTTACAGAGAAATTGAAGTCGTTTGGTCTGTTCATAAAGAAGTTATTCTGATTTAAAGTGTGTGGAAACAGTTATGCTCCTTACTGTATGTATTAGAATAAACAGTTGGTAATTTTGATGACAAAAAGGTTTTGAATTATGTGAGAACGAAGATTTGCCTTGGTATAAAGTAAACTGTACAACGACCGACCGGTGTGACATCGCCTACTTCATAATCATTGAAGTTGCAAGGATACAATTCCATTAGAAATTATTAAATGAGTTTCTTCATTCAAGTACGTATTGTCATAAAAATTGCAAGAAATTTAAATAAATTCGTTGTTGTCATTTTTATAAAACAATGTGTAGCAGTTGCATTTCGTGCTCGGTACGGTTAGCGTTAAAGCTGTACTGAAATTTTCCAAACACAAGGTTCATTCGGATGCCTTCGATCAAATTTGGGAGCAGTATATCTATCTGCGCGATTGATCCGTCGGGTGAAGGAACGACGATTTATTTGGATCGAGGTGCAATCCGCGAATCGCGAGTCGCGGATTGCAGCGGAACGTTTTAATTGGAATGCAGGGAAATGAAATACGAGACGTGGAGAGACTATGCGAATGACATTTCCTTTCTCGTGCTGGCAGGGTGCGGGTTCGTACGGGCGCTCGTACGGGTTCGACGTTGCAATTAGGTCAAGGCGTTTAATTACGCGACGAAGACTCCATCGTGTCCCAAATATTGAGATCGGGAACAGCAAATCAGAGCCGCTAGGAAAGCTGGTCCAACTACTCTCTCGTCTCAGTTTTATGTTTCTTCGTATTCATGTTCACTGGACGCGAGTTTGCAATTCGATCTCTATGCAAAAATTTAGAACAACAAATCCGAAAAAGAGAGGAAACGAAGATAGTTGAATAGAACTACTGTTGCGATGGGTCAATAAATCTGAACACAGGATCGTAACTTCAACAAATCTACCGGGTGAGGCACTAACTATTGCCACCTACAATAACTCCGAAAGTGTGATAGTAGTATAAAAGTTTTCGAAATAAAAGTTGCATCGGACAACAGGGACCGTATTGTGGCGTTAATCTTTTGTTGCTAGGTGGAGTCGCTTTAATGATACGAAGGTCACCTTTGTTTGTTTAAATAGAATGCAACGTTTTGTTACCTGTTTTCTAATAGTGGCTATTGAGACGAATCCAACGAGATGCAACATGAAGGTCTTTGAAGGTCAAAGGTCATTTATGATCAAAAATGCGAAAAAAAACTTGCATTTACAGAAGGCGTTCAAAGTGATTTCTATTGGTATCAATGCAATGCTGGAATCTTCTTATCACGGATCGAGTAGTATTTACTATCGCTTCGGCACTAATCGAATCATATTCTGTAATCATTTATTGTACAAATGTATTTAATTGTACGGCGTGCAGGGTGAGAAATAAACACATCTGGACGATATCGCAAGTCATCGCTAATAAGAATGGTAAGATTAGTATCATCGAATCAAGCGATCGTAAACGATGTATTTTTTCGAAGAACAAATCGATATGCTTCTCATTTACGGAGAATGCCAGCAAAATTCAGTGAGACCTACAGATTTATGTACACGCCGTACAATTCAAAACGTTTGTACAATAAATTGTTACAGTATGTGATTCGATAAGTGTCAAAGTGATAGGAAATACTAAGAGAAGTTGAAGTCGTTTGATCCATTCTCAAAAAAGTTACTTTAATTTAAAGTGTGTGGAAACAGTTATGTTCCTTACTGTGCCTACCAGAGTTGTCCGATGAGGGGAGGGAGAACGAATTGAGGGGAAAAAGTTACCCTCTCTTTGTCAGTACCGGATACATGCACGACAGTGACGGAACGCGTCACGCGATTGGGCCGTGACGGAAACGTGGGGAATAGCGTCGTAGAAGGGGAACGGTAGAGAAAATAATCTTTTAATAGCAGGATGTAAAGAGAGGGTAATGTTTATTCCAATCAGAAAGAATATGCAGAAACCATTTTCTGACATTCTTATTTAAAAAATTGTTTGCTGAATAAATCTCACTTCTTCACATGTCATGTGATTTATTAAGTAAAATATAGTCTAAGAACAAAGTTGGCAAAATATGTTCTTTTTTTACTTCTCAGTTGCTTGTGCCATTTATACGATCAATATTAATTAATGAAAATGAACGCAAAATATTGATGTAATGCGGGTACTCGGGTTATTGAAAACCATTATCATAAGTTATGTAAATCTCGTGTAAACTTTGAAACATGTGGTCACTAACGACCTTGATGTTAATACGATCTGTATAAATAAATAAATGAAACAAATATTATCTTATCAAATTATGTTATATGTGAACACTGCTTCTGTTTAGAATGTGTTAAAACTTGGTATTCGCTATAAAAAGCGGTTAATGTAATCTGAGAAAGGCTCTTTTGTAAATTTAGGACATTTACATGCGTTAAGTATACACGTTTACGAAAAACCAATTGCTTTTATAAAATATATCTGCTCACCAAATTTTACAATATTATGCGGTACCATTTTCACTTTAAAAC
>CM052201.1:1629266-1644438 GCA_028455805.1 Lasioglossum figueresi
CTGTGATTTATGTGACGTGAATTGTTTACAAGATAGACTGCATCGGAAAGGTAGATTTTGGACTGGGTCAGTTACCAAAGCTCCGGACGCTTGAAGTAAACAGTCTGCTTGACGATTACGAATCGTTCCGCGTACAGAAACACTGACGTCATTAGTAAACGTTTATGCGCGAGTGTTAATTGCCGTTAATAAGGAACGAACGTCGACCCAGTGAAGCACACGTATTGGTCGTATCAAAAACTGTGTCAATTAAGCGGGTTACGTCAGCGTTCGCACTCCTTGGAAAGTCTGATGAGAAACAGCACGACCCCGGCGACAAATTGATCGCCGATTCTCTTCGTCAATTTCAGAGCAATTTGTTTAGTCGGCGAACCAGACGCAGCCGGACAGTGTTATTTTGCAATGAGTGACCAATTCGTGAATTAGGGTTCTCTCGCGTTCTGTGTTCCGTCCCTGATTGTTGTATTCAACCTGCTTCTATGGTTGAATTCTATAATCAACGCTGATTGTTCGATATTTTATTTATTTATAATGAGCGACCATTTTCAAGCGTCTTGGGAATTGTTGAATAACCACAAATAATTTTATGAACGGGTAATCATTGACATTTTGCATACAAACTTTAGAAACTGTTTCATTTGTGTAACTTGTGAAAAACTTGTGAAAACAACGTTTTATATAAACACGAAAAAAACGTTATCGGAGTATATGTATACTGCACATGAAATTTTTACTTTAAAAAGTCTTTTCAAGAACATTGCATAGCTTCGTTCTGTATAATTATCTAGTAATTATCGCAGAGCGATTTATTCCTTTTTAAATATTTTTAGTAGTGCATATTTATACTACACGAGAGAGAGAGAGAGAGAGAGAGAGAGAGATATATATTATTTTTTTACTACAGAAGAAGAAATGTGAAGTACTATTTCAATTTTTCTCGTTAACAAATATCTTGATTTTGAAATTGTAATTATTTTAACGGTGCAATCATGACAATAAACTTCGGCTATTTAAATTGTTTCAGATTAGAAAAATTATACGACTTTTTCTAACATTGTTTACCTAACCCAGACCTCCAACCAGAAAATCATGAAATGTTTGTCATTAATTTGAATACTCGTTCGGAGACGGTAAATGAAGAAATCTCAATTCCATTGGAATGCTTGTAAACAGATTTTCGTGTTCCTCATTTATTGAAGTTAATGGTGCACATTTTAAACATCTTCTGAAATAAATATTTTCTATCGAAACATACAAATCTTACTTTTACCTTCTTCCCATACAAACATGATTATCTCGTTCAAGGCCACGTGAAGGTCAACATATCGTACATGGGTTGTACATAGGTTATGAAGTTCTAATGAAAATATGTAGTCCAATTTAAAAAAGTGTCGATGACCTTGAGAACATTTTCTTGCCTATCGCAAAAAATAAACAAGATATTTAAGATGGCCAAGTTAAATGAAATACTATAGACTGAAAGCGTGCAATTAGATTAGCGGTAAATTAGTGCAAATATAACTATTTTCTGCCATTTTTACAACTCAAACGGAATACTATTTTCTATACGAAATTCCATAATTTTCACAATAAAAAGCATTACACAATCGATTAAATCACTGTTTAAAATACTACTTTTTGTTTTTCGTGTTATAAATAGACAACGTAGGTAGGTGTAATTTAAAACAGTAAAAACATTAGAAAAATTTAAAGATACTGTTATAGAATTATTTTCAACCTATTAAACATATTAAGAAAGGAAATAAATTTCTATCTGCTTCCAGTTTGTTGTAATTTATGCATAAAGTTGTAAAAATTGTTGTATTTTGCATAAAGATCCACTGTTTGTTTATAAAAGGTACAAAGAAGAGTTCCAGTAGTTATATCGAAGAGTGTATAATAAGAAGGACGTACGATATAATTTTGCGAAACTGGGCAAATGATTTCCCACATTGCCCGTTAGCATATCTTTTCCCATTTGTTTGAGAAACAGCAGATTACACGGCCCTGCATGAGAAATTTTAGAATACACATAAGATAAAGCTGGAAAAAGTGTAGCTATGAAGTCAGGAAGTGTAATAAAAAAGTAACAGAGAAGTGTAACGAGAAAAGTTTGAAATTATGAGGAGGTTAAACTGGAGGCCGTAGAATGGCAACGAAAATACTATGGTAATCCTTAGTAATCCACGGAACAGTTTACAACTGGTACCGTTGGCACTGTCATTGTACTTCATTTCAGAAGAGAATAAAAAGCTATTTTACTTGAATATTTCCTTACCGACCTCCGCAGTCAGAAAGTCTAATAACTTTAAACTTTTCATTTAGAGTGCGCTATTCGATATCTTATTCTTTATAAACATTACTTTATATTTAGTCTGTAAAATTAAAAATAAAATATAAAACTTTGTATATTCGTAATTGTAAAATTTGACAGTCTTTTATTTCGCGAGTTATCCACTTTGAATTACTAATGAAACACTAGAATCATTGGTAGACTGCGGATCTTTATGCATTCACGGATTATCAAAATGTTCAAAAAATACTGGAGTATCAAATTCGACAGAATTTAGTATGATTTTTATTTATTTTGGACCTACAGATGTTATTACCAATGAAAATAGGATTTTATTTGGTACCACTTTCTTAAAAGTCTACAAAAATTGAAAATTGCATAAACATCCGCAGTCTATTTGTAAGTATTGACATCATTAACTTTAACTAACTTTTATTATTAGTATTAAAACCTAGAGCCTCTAGAAGTTTTCAAATTGTACATTCTGTGAAGTATGAGAAATAGGAATCAAGAATTAGCAGATGATATGTTAATCTAGTTTGGAATTGGTGCAACATTAAACTTACAAAGTTCATAAAAATCATGATTACAAATGAAACAGAAATTAGATGTTGGATGGTGAAGTTCAACAAGTATTATGCAAGTTTCTAGAAATCCAAATAAGAAGTGAAAAATATATTTAACATAAAATATATTTTAATGCACCTAGAATCTTTGAAAAGTAGCTGCAGAGCAATTATTGTATCGCTCGTATCAACCATCAAACGAAATTATTAATTCAACTACATTGTGTGAAATTTTAGAAATGTAGGTACTATACACGACAATAATTCAAAATTCAACATTTTCTGTGTAAACAATCGACAATATTCTTGTTGAATATTCTTTTAATATATATTCTTGATGAATATTCTTTTAATACATATTCTTGATGAATATTCTTTTAATATATATTTTTGATAAATATTCTTTTAATATATATTCTTGATGAATATTCTTTTAATATATATATTTAATAATGAATATTTTTTTAATATATATCATTAATAATTAATATTCCTTTAATATATAATTTAATAAAAGTAGTAGTAGATTTCAACAACTGCTTTAGTTGAATAACTCGAATGTGTGAAATATAATGATTTCAAACATTCAAAAATGGAATTCGTAAAAGTGAAATGCAGTGTAATAATTATTATCTAATGGGCTTCAATTAAATGATACCTCGATAGTTGTAATATATAATTTAATAAAAATAGTAGTAGATTTTGACAACTGCTTTAGTTGAATAATTTGCGTGAAATTTTACAAATGTAGGTATATACACGGCAATAATTCAAAATTCAACATTTTCTGTGTAAACAATCGACAATATTCTTGATGAATATTCTTTTAATGTATATTCTTGATGAATATTCTTTTAACATATATTCTTGATGAATATTCTTTTAATATATATTCTTAATAATGAATATTTTTGAATATATATTCTTAATAATTAATATTCTTTTAATATATAATTTAATAAAAGTAGTAGTAGATTTCAACAACTGCTTTAGTTGAATAATTTGAATGTGTAAAATAACGATTTCAGACGTTCAAAAATTGAATTCGCAGAAGTGAAATTCATTGCAATAATGTAATGGACTTCAATTAAATGACTTCTTGATAGTTGTAATTTTATATAAGCTCCACTTTGTGCAAAATAAAAATATTCTACCCAAATTGCAATAATCTGGAGTGAAATAGACATTTATTTTCTTTCTTAATATGTTTAACACGT
The DNA here is from genome assembly GCA_028455805.1 of Lasioglossum figueresi. Classification (NCBI taxonomy): domain Eukaryota; kingdom Metazoa; phylum Arthropoda; class Insecta; order Hymenoptera; family Halictidae; genus Lasioglossum; species Lasioglossum figueresi. The sequence continues at coordinate 1,633,343 of CM052201.1, forward strand.
TGAAAGTAACATTATAAAGTATAACAGTATTTTAAAAATATTTTAATATTTTTACGGATTTAAATTACACCTTCTAATTTTTGTCATAAGTGCATAAAATCCGCTGTGTAATAGCGACTGTACATCAGACGATTGTATCTACTCGCTAGAAATTTTGTGAACGAAAACTATAATATTTTATAGCGGTCGCGTTTGAAAGATGTTTCTGTATAAATCAGTTCGCAACAGTTTTACAGAAAGAGTTCTCAAAACATTCCTCGAAGATACCTTTTTCCGTGTCGTTTCGGCTATGTTAACGACCTTTGAGTAGATTGGGTTGGCTTTAGCTTCAACGTCGTAAAGCTGTCTGCTCTCATAACCGTCTCGGTGACACCTTTGCACACTATAGCTTTTACTTCGTGACGAAATAAGCTGTCTCCGTAGGAGGGAAGCAGGGAGTTTCGAATTTTACGATCCCGGGATGAAGAATCTTGCGAACTCGTGTATAAAATATCCGCTTTCAACCACCCGTATCCCGTATGCCGCATGCTTCACGATCTCGGACCGCGACGAATGCGGACGGAACGAATTGAAATGGAAACATTCGTGAAATACTTATGGCTTCAGTGCTGACCCTTAACTGGAGATTTTCGTATAACTGGTTCAAACATGATTTATTAAATTGTATCTTTTTAAAAGTACCTTAAAAATGCTATCCTACAATTTTATGGGGTGATCTGTGCAGTTAACACCAGATCTATCATGGACGGTCAAAATGACTTGCCCCTGATTTGTTCTTTTAGAAATATTAAAATTATAAATATGTTTTTCTGAGAAATTGTTTCAGTGAACTTACTCTATCGAAGTACATATTTGAGCAAAACTGGGACGAAATCAAACTAAATGCAATTTTGTAAAGTATACCAATTGCGTTTAGTGCTGGGTAATTCTATTGTTGATGAACACTAGGGTGGACCTTAGTTATACCTGCTGAAATTTTTTTGCTACATTTTTTCACGCCGCTCTCTAAAATTGTGTCAACAGGTAACAAAATAATCCTTGCAAAAGATGATGTTAATCGGATACGAGGAAGGCGTGGCACATTCACGTTAAAGTTTCGATGAATATGAAATTTTATATGAATGGGAATTTATGAAGGTAAGACTTTTCATTATGACTAATCTTTCGTCTTGTGCAAAAATATTTATGATAGTAGTATCGCAATCTAATTATTTCAATATAATGTTACATTTAAAAGTAAAGAAATTAACGTTCGACATAAATATGTTATAGTTAAACAGAGCATAATATTTTTAAATATTGTCCTCAACGATTATTTTGACTTGATTTTGATTATTTCATTATTTTAAATTCAAATAAACGCAATCTCTTAATTGAAAAAACTAAATTTTCGTATTAAAATCGTGAAACTTGTCTAATCTTCGTAACTTTTGTCCAATTCTTGGTATAATCCCAGCACAAACAATCCGACTTTTAAAAACTTTTCTACTTTTTAAAATCTAATAATTTGATTTACTATTTTTAAATATCACTTAATATCACTCAATATGTTTACTACTGAATATACGTATGTATACTGAATACTACATTTCTCTTGTTTTCCTTATTACTCAATTTTTTATTATCATCACATTGTACTATTTATTTTTGTATGTCCGCACGAGCAACAAACTAAAATTTTTGACAAGAAGCCAAAGTTACGACGATGCTTGATTGTACACTTCACCTCAATTCGTTGCTTCCGTGATATTCAACCGCTTGTGCCAAGTATTATACATTACGGTTCAAAATTGGAATACTCGAATTGGAACGACCTGCTTAACAAATACAAAAACATTTGGGTCTCGTGTCTGTACATAGACATCATATAGTAGAATACATAATTTATAATAGCTTTATAAATATAGAGCAGGCATATGTATACTCTTAAGTATACATACATTGGGTGTACAAAGTATTCGTAGACCTTTTAAAATAGAATAACTTTTTTATAATTGTAACAACGAACTGATTTTTTATAATCAATTAGAAGCATTGGTTTACGAAATGATGTGCAGAACAGATTTTTCAAGAATTATAATTTACAAAGTTACATGCAAAAATAAAAGGCATTTTTTAAAACTTTTTTATTCGAGTCCTCAATGAAAATTTAAAAAATTTGTTTTGTAGATCTATGTTAGTTATACACGTACTGAAAATTTCATCGAAATCTGTTGACACAGGAAAAAACGACACGCATCGAAAGATGTACGATTCTGTGGATTTTAAACAGAAACTGATCAAAAGTCGTGTATAACTACGATTTTCACCAATTTTAACCGCTTGTAGCTCGTGTGTATGTTAAAACATATATTTTAAATTTTCTTTAAAGGACAAATAAAAAAGTTTAAAAAAATGCCTTTTTTATTTTTGCATGTAACCTTGTAAATTATAATTTTTGGAAAATGTCTTTTGCATATCATTTCGTAAACCAATGCTTCTAATTGATTATAAAAAATCAGGTCGTTTGGTACAATTATAAAAAAGTTATTCTATTTTAAAAGGAGTATGAATACTTTGTACACCCACTGTATATAGAATTTCAACAATAATTCACACGAAAACTGTTAAACACTAATCGTGTAATCAGTTTGGATTACCCCAATTAAATAACAAGACTGTCGTTTAGTCTTTGTGCGATTTTGATTACAATATACGCACGCATAAATTTACTAATTCAGTAATTTCTTACACCAACATATGTACTATTTCAATAATTGTAAAATAAAAGTCTGAAATCTGTTATCTTGATAGGTTAAGTAAGTCTAGTGGATTTCAATTTTATCTGTGTACAGTAATGTCCACATAAACGCAACAGCCTAGGGGGGATTCGGTCGCATTTATCTATGTTGGGTTTTATCGAGCTTCAAAGGCCGAGCCGAACGTAGAGAACGACCGAGCGCGAAAGGAGACTGCGTGAAGCCGAAGCGACTGCGACTCTCGGCGTCCTTTTCTTTCCCATACGCTATCCTTCCTTGCGCCTGAAACGTTCACCGCCAATTAAACCACTAAATACAGTTGAAATTATATCGTGTTTGGTCTTACTTTAATCAGAAAAATGCCACAAATATATTCGTGAAAGTTTCATAAAAAAATAAGTGATAATAAAAGAGATGTTATTTTGCAATTACATTGTGATGACGCACGGGCCTTTGAACTGTGCCGACGTCTGCGACTCTCCGCGTCTCATTAGTAGTGGTTCACACCGATATACCCGAACCGAGATCAGATTACTAGATGAATGGGATATTTTTGTCGCGTTTATTTGGCACGGCTTTGTTGCGTTTATGTGGACATTACTGTAATGATCGTCCATCAGAATATGGGAGTGAGAAACTTCTAGGGACCACGTGATATTCCTACTCCACGCTACACGTCTTTTGCTATTGATCGAATCGCTTGTTGAAGACAGCAAATGCGCGTATTAATGTGACTAGAACAGAACGATGTGGTGAACCTAAGCGTACGAGCGGGGTCCGCTGCCTGTCGTTAAGAGTGGGAGTTTCGCAGATCCCCTCCTTCCCACTGTCGAAGTCAGTGCCATCTCTCGACGGACGATCAGTACATATTATGGTGAAATGACAAGAAGGTCCCCAGGGCAAAACTTCTGTCTAGGGATTGCAATACCGTACCAAAAATACAATACCGGTATTCGGTATTTTTTAAAAAGTTGTACCGGTATACCGGTTTTTAATACCGGAGTTATGAATTTTCATGAAGGTACAAAAACACAGTTGTTTAATAGAAAAAAACATTAACTAATTTATTGACTTCATATCTTTGAAATGTGATTGTAAAAAACATAATGCATCTATTGAACTGTCATTAAGCCTCGAACGTATTTTTCTGCACAAATTACCTGCAGTTGAAAATGCTCTTTCCGCATCCACGATGGTTGGTGGTACTGTTAATAACGAGCGATATACTTTCTCTAAATATTTGCCTCGATGTCCTTCATCTTCTAACAACTCGGTCTCCCGTCCGACGGTTTTGGATAAATCTATTTTTTGTATTATTGTTCGTGGCAATTTTTTTATTTATAGCTAATTGTAATTTCTTCTCGAGAGACAATTGTTTTTCGATATTAACATCAACATCGTCTTCAACGAATTCTTCTGGATAGGTTTGCGTTTGGTTTTCATAAATGTTTTTGTGGAAATTGACGACGAACTTAATTAAATTTGACCTTGTTAGCTTCTTTTCTTCCTTTCCGTTTTCTTTTTTAAAGTCGTTATAATTATGTAAATACCTTAAAATATTTCCTAGTTCGCTATGCCTTTCCTGTATACAAATTTTCAATGCACTGTATAATTCCTCGGACAGTGGCGCGTCCTGATCTTTAAGTGATCGCAACATAAAATTTATTGCTGCATTCGCTGTTAATAAGTTGGAATCCTTCAACTTTTAATTTCAAAAATCGTTCCATCATTAATGACAAACTATTCCAGGGTGTTTTAGAATCTAATATTAGCATAAGTTCTTTTTTTATTTCGGTAAGTACATATTTTTGTAAAACGGCATTTTTAGTAGAGGAACGTTTATATATTTTAACAACTTTTTGGATTCTTTTAATTACAGGAAGCAATCCTTGGTAAGTTAATATTTCGCCTTCGTTACTATTATCTTCGTCATATTCAAATGAGGTACTTTCAACAATTATGTATTATTATTTTCTTCGTTGTCACTCTCTTCGAAATCAGAATCAGAAGTTTCTAAATCCAGAGTATTTGAGCGCCGAACGTATTTCAAATAAGAGTAGATGCCCAAAAGAAATATTTATTATTTATAGCTAATACCGAAAATACTGGTATTTTAACTTAGCAAATACCGGTTTCACGAAATTGCAAAATAACACGAAATACCGGTATTCGGTATACCGGTATACCGGTATTGCAATCCCTACTTCTGTCCCTACTACTCTACCTTCCCCTTCTACGACATATGCTCCACGCTTCCGCCGCAAGCCAGTCACGTGACGCGTTTGCGTCAGGAAAGGATAAGTTGTCCCATCAATTCGTACTCCTACTTATCTGGCAACACTGCTGTCAGTGGCCTTCTTATCATCTCACAATCCATAGTACGGGTCCCAGGGAAATCACCGGCACTGGTTTCATCGACACAGTTTTCACCGACTCCAGATTTGACCGGCAACATCTTTAACCGACAACGACTTTAGCCGACGACGGTATTACTCGATATCATCGTTTGACAACAACGTTAGCCGACTACGTCCAATTAATTCTTCTTATAGCGTAATAATTATACTTTTATACAATAGTAAAAATGTCAGTGCAGAATAGTTAATGAAGAACAGTCAGCACCATCTTTAGAAATGATGTTATAATCGGATAATACCGTTGTTAGGTAAACTTTTCCTCGCGTAACCAGAAATTTTTGCCTTTTACCTATAAATTTTAACGTTTTTCCTATGTTATCCAGTAGATTTGGTCAAGAGGATGTGAGAAATCCAAGTTTCGATCCTGGAGGATTAGTGGTTCAAAAGTTATAAACGTTTAAAGTTGAGTGATTTCCAGTGTTTTTGACAGGTTCGCGCGTCACTTACCGAGCGAAGCCACTAGGTGGCACTACAAGCACGCGCTGATGTCGATCACATAAGAAAAAGGCAAAAGTTTATAGGAGAAAGTCAAAAATTTCTGGCTACTCAAGGAAAAGAGCAGGCCTGACGTCGACTAAAATAGTTGTCGGTTAAATTCGTCGACGGTCAAAGTCATTGTCGGTTAAAGACGTTGCTCAAAGTTATTGTCGGTCGAATCTGGCGTCGGTGAAATATTGTCGGTGAAAACTGTGTCGGTGAAACCTATTCCGGTGATTTTCATGGAACCCACACAGCGCATACATATCTTTTTTGGACCGTGTTATTTCAAAAGCGTGTAAAAACGTGTTGAGCGTATATGTGAATATAAAATAATGCCACTCCAAATTTTGTTAATTTCAACAACAGCTTTTTATAAAAGATATGTTAAAGTTAAAATATGTACGAGTATTGTCGCAAAGTATGAATGGTTTGATAAGTTGGATGACGAACGTACTCGAATGATTATTGGCGGGCAGAGTAGAGAATTGATTATTGCAATAATCATTGTCGCATTAATCATAATTGTCTGTTCGAGTAACGCCCCCGTCTAGCGGGATGTAATAAAATTCGCTCGTTTATGCGATGATATCGTATACTTTCCTCAAGTGCATCGCTTCCGTGATCATCTTATGTGCCAAGTATCACCGACACCGACAATAACGGGTGACCAACAGAGAACAAATTGACATGCGGCCAGTTGCTCCGCATAACTGTGGCCACGAGACCGCAGCATTCTTCCAACAGATTATCATTATCGGCCTTCGCGATACTCAATGAATACCCAATGACTCAACGGATACGTTGTACCTACGCGCGTAGCTTATACGTGATCGTCTTGGAGCGATCCTTCGATCGCCTTCGTCCCGATGATGAAAATTACCGTTTGATTAATCGTATTCCTCCGACGATGACGTGCGCGTCACTCGAGAAGAGAGTTTTTACAGTATCAACTTGTTGGTAGTGTCCAGTACATCGTGCATTACCTTGTAAATATGTATATCAGGTCGTTACTCGGACAATGCCATTTCTAGCAACGATATTACACCCCCGCTCAAAAGTATGCGGACACTTCTGTGGCTGCAAGGAAAAACCCCGCATGTCACAATTTCAAAGAATTTCAGTTTATACATTAACACTAGGTTTACGGAGCTCTAGAAATAACTATTTCATATTATTTTATAGACATAACAAGAATGTGTCTATCCAAATTTTTTTCAAAGAAATAAATTTGTAAACGATTCCTCGGAAAAGCATCGTTCCAATCTTGATAATCGCAAATTAAAAATATTAGAACCCGTCATTTTGACGGGTTTATGTATTTATGTAGGATTTATGTGTTTACACGAAAAAAAGTCATGAAAACAAATTCGAAAGGCTCAAAAAAAATAATGCAATCATAATGTATTAATATTGGATATCACTGTATGCGGAAAAGTCTACAGAATCTTTTGCCGTAAAGAACAATTCAATATATGGACCGTTTATTTTGAAAGTGGTGCGAATCCATTTGAAAAAAAAGTGACTTTCTATTTACACTAAATTAATCACAAATTATGCGAGGTCTCATTTTTTTTAAAAAATGGACTTGCACCACTTTCAAAATAAACGGTCCATATTTTGTAATAACATCACAATATTTGTTCAAAGTTGAAAAATGTCTTTTTTAAACTCAATTTTTTCAAAAATTCTACGAAGAGGAGAAAATTAAGGACAGATTCGGAATCAGCGCGAAACTCTATAAGAATCGCATAGTGGGAATCGAAATAATTTTTGACTGTTGGACAGTGTTATTAACTTGCACTGATTTATTTGTTAGATTTTCTACTAGGGATCTACTTGATAGAAAAGCATATACTCTACCACCTGAGATTTTTCATATAAACATGATGTTTCTGACGTCCATTATTTTTTCCAGACCATCTATATAGTCGCCATTAGTAATGCGTTTGGTTGAGTCCTTTATTAACTATTCCTTTCTATACGTCTGCTTTTAATACGTTTTATTTGGATAGATTGAGTTACATGTACAGAGTGTACACAATAAATTATACGTCGCGACTAGCATAGCGAGATTCTACACCCTCGATGTGGTGGAAATTGATGTACGAAACCAGCCGCAAAATTAACTTTGACCATGGATATCAAGATCAAAAAATCAACGATTTTTTTTTACTGCATCGTATTTTATTTATCACAAGGATAAAAAGTGCAGAAGGAAATTGGACAAAACTCAATCAGTTGTTCTCTTAAACAATTATGATGAAGTTACATTATTAAACTGATTTTATTTGTACTATATTTTCACTCTAAGAAATTATTTCTTTGCGCGTGAAATATATCGAAAATATAATAATATAAATAAGATCAGTTTGACAATGAGAAAACTTTATTACAATTTTTTAAGAAAACGGTTTAGTTTTGACTCATTGTTTATTTTGCACTTTTTATCCTTGTAATGAGTAGAATAAGTTGCAATAAAAAAATTGTTGACCTTTTAACCGTGAAATTAATTGTGCGGTAGCTTTTTTATATCAATTTCCACCAAATCGAGGATGTAGAACCATGCTATGCGATAGTCGTGACATATAATTTCTTTACACCCTGTACCTTGTTATTGTCACTATAAATATTTTACCTTCGAATTTATATCATTTTTATACAATTAATATGATTTTGTAGGATGAGGAAAATTAAGCGATAACATGTCGATGGACGTATAAGTTTTGTGTGTATAAAATATATGAAAACTACATTTAATGTTTCTTTAAGCTAAAAAATACAATACTTGTTCCTTATAATCAGTTCATGGCTCAGTGTTAAAATAGCATATTCATTAAAATAGTAATAAAAACTTTTGCTTTGATATTTTAAAACATTAACTTAATGTAAAATGTTATTGAAGCATTTGCGTTTAATTTAATTTGAAATATTATATCAGCATGTGCATTTAATTAAAAATATTATTCAAGTGTTTGTACTTAAATTAAAGTATTATTTAAACATTGCAATTTTAATGGTTGTAAAACATATACGTATACTTAAGACACAAACAAATTGGTGAGAAGTATTATCGCAATACTAAATCAATGTATGTAGACAAAATTTGTTTACACGCGCGGTCCTTGTCTGCGTATGGTGCGATCGACAAGATCGCAAAGAAATAGTAGAACCACAGGATCTAAGAAACAGCACGGACCCGAGGGTTTTTCTTAGATCAAGGCTTTACTGCGTTATGATTTTCGGCGTACATAATATTCGAATACGTTCCCATGCGAATAATTGATAAAATGTGCTTTCAATTAATTCGTTCCGTATGCACCTCGGTTTCGGAGTGTCGCAAATAAGTCACTGACAAATGTTTAATGCTCTGCAAGCTTCGAGTACTTGACGATGCAACAAGCTCATAAAGGAATACATACTCCTAAGTGCAGCGTGTTCGATGAATACGATAGCCTTTGTACAAGCACATCACATTTTGTAAAATCGATCTACATAGAATTATGTTTTCGAACGCATTATTCGATCACCCTTTCTACGAAACTTTCCACGCACTTTCTTCCACTATTAACTATCTTAATTACAATACTTTCTGAAATTTCACCGTATCTGTTCAGAGATATCATGTCTGACTGAATATTTCTATAGAATTCCATTCCAACGGTGTGTATCACTTTCCCAGGTACGAATCAAGAGCTCTTCGACTCAATTAAAAGTTGCAAATACGAGAGCGTAGAGAATATTTCGCACACTTACGAATGCACGGAGACGAACAAAAGTAGCGGATAATATCCATTCTCGTTTTGTTTTCCACGTTCGACGGTCACCGCACTTGACACTAGGTTTACGGGGCCCGTCAAAATGGCGATTACCAATATTTTTAACGCCTTGCCTTACAATATCGAGTCAGACTCGAGATGAACATTCTGAACAGAGTCTAATAAATATGTATGCTATTAATTTCATTTAAATCGAAATAAAATTCTATTTTGGTTTTGTTAATGTATGGCTACAGTTGAAGAACATACTTGTACGTACAATAGATATCAAGTTACTCCTTTGTTAGGAAATTAAGAATTACAAAGAAAGTTTTAATCACTGAAATCGTAAAATAAATCGTAGAGCAAGGGGTTAATTTACAATTATTGAGATTGTAAAGATGCATCCAGGAGGAATTACACAACAAATACATATTTTAAGCATATAGATATTAAATAAAAAATGACTAACAATTTGGATAGACACATTCTTGTTAAAATACACACTTTTAGTGCTCCGTAAACCCAGTGTTAAAGTATACGGTATTGGAATCAGGATCCACGGCGAGACCGATCATTGATCGTATTGTTGTCATCGCGGCGAATGCTCGATTTTCGTGCGAATTCGAGCAGCGTCGAGGAGAGACTGGGGCATGCAATGTTCTGTAGAGAAGCGAGCAAAACAGGAACGGGCGTAGGTATTTAATGAACGACGCGCGGTGATTTGAACGCGTGGGCGAAAGTTTTGGCTGCCGCGCCGTTCTTTCACCATCATCAGTATCGGTATCGGTAGGGCTAGATATCAGGCCATTAGGTATGAAACTTGACAAATAAAACAAGTACTTTTTCATATTTTTAGGAAATAATTGATCGAAGTATGCGAATGATTTTCATCGAAGTATGCACCCATATTAGCAACACACTTTTGCCATTTCAATGGTAATTGTTCGATGCCAGGAATGGCCGACATTATATGTGACGCATTCTATCTTTGCGCCTACTTATTCTTTTGAAGTAGGCGCCATAACTGAATTAGTCTTTACGTTTGGTAACACCTCAGTGCTATCAGTTTGATTCATACAGTCTTCTTACTCATCAGTTTGTCGCAATTTCCTGACAGTTAGACAGTTTACAATTGCTGGGTTTGCGACAGTGATCGTCCAGTCGTCCAAGAAATCATTTCTCACTATTGTAGACAGAGTTGTGTTGAATTATAATTGAATTACTTCACGAATTATATTTATAAAGTAATTCAATTACATTGTATTCAATTTCAACGCAATGGATGATTACAAGTAGCGCGTGCATTCTTTGCGCCTACTTATTCTTTTGAAGTAGGCGCCATAACTGAATCCATCTTCACATTTTCAACACCTGAGTGCTATCAGTTTGATTCATACAGTCTTCTTACTCATCAGTTGGTCGGAATTTTTTGGCAGTTTACAATTGTAGGATGTGAATTGCGGGGTTCACGACAGCGATTGCCCTCTTGTCCAAGAGATCATTGCTCACTATTGTAGACAGAGTTGTGTTGAATTATAATTGAATTACTTCACGAATTATATTTATAAAGTAATTCAATTACATTGTATTCAATTTCATCGCATTTGATAATTACAAGTGGCGCATTGGATCCTTGAGCCAATACTTATTCTTTTGAAGTAAGCGCCATAACTGAATACATCTTCACATTTTCAACACCTCAG
>CM052201.1:1644538-1669660 GCA_028455805.1 Lasioglossum figueresi
AGAAGTTCGGAGTACGGGAATCAATAATGTCCCGGAAGGTGCACTTGACAGCCTGTTAGGAATTGAAGAATTTTTCCACCAAGAAGTTGTCCTTTCGAAAGAGGGGTAGTCAGTGGGTGTCAAGTCTGGTGAATATGGTGGGTGAAGGAGAGCTTCCAACTCCAACTCCTGTAGCTTTGCCGGTCAGTCGTGCGGTATGTGGTCCAGCGTTGTCTTGCAAGAGGATTGGCATCCACCGATTGACCAATCTTGGTTGTTCAATGGCAAGTTGCCGCACCATATCGTCCAGTTGCTTGCAGTAGACTTCAGTCGTGATTGATGTACTGGGTTTCATGAAACTGTTATGGATGACAACTGAATGGACTACCAAACACTCACCATCAGCTTCTTTTGAAATTCCCATCTTTGAATTTATTAAACCAATTGCTCACTGTAGCCTTGATAGCAGATCCTTCACCAAATGCAGTGTTCATATTACCGACCGTCTCCGACACTATAGTTCCCCGGCGAAACTCATATTCAAATGGATCAAATGGAACCCGATGAAACGAAAAAAATATTTGAACAATCGATACAACTGAATACCAACACTAACCTAACCTCACATTGACAGATGGCGGATAATTCGCAGTTATTGTTAGTTTCTATTTGAAATAGTAAATTAACCCTTAAGCACTACTAAAAATTGTTGTACCATTATTCAAAATATTGTTTACATTATTAAATATGTTGGTATCTAATCAATGACTAATCATTTAAGTATTGTACGTACGAGGTATTATATCAATTTCATATCCATACAATGACAACAGAATATATACAATGAAATTATTGTAGATCCGAAGAATCGTTTAATTTTCGAGTTAAAATGGCTCCGAGTGCAATGGGTTAAACAAGGATTTAATCGAAGAACTCGAGAACTAATTCCTTAATGATACTATTTATTTTTATTACTATTATGATGAGGCTGTCGTCTAGCATAATCTTTCTACATAAGATAATTACACGAATTTTTGACTGTTCCACAGTTCCATTCAAATGGATCACCCGATGAAACGAATAAAGATATTTGAACAATCAATACAACAACTGAAGAGTAAGAATACATCTTTCACACTAACCTGACCGCATATTGACAAATGGCACCACACGAGAGATAATACATGTCAAAGTTTCCTTTTTGACATTTGTCAGTTATCATGCTAAACGACCTGATACTTAGCAAAGTGGCCGCGCCATTTCCGATCGGCCGCGATACACGCGATACGAGAAGGAAAGTGCTCGTTGGAAATAATTGTCCGAAAGATTTCTCGCAACCTGGGTCGGGAGTCGTGAACGGTTAGGTTAGACGCTCGTCAGACAGAATACCACGTTCACGATTACGTTCACGTTTACGTTCACATTTACGTTCGCTTGTAGCAATTAACGAGGCATAATGAACGGAACGATGGAATTTACTGCACGGTACGGAACAAGTCTGACTATCTCAACATGGTTTCTCGATGTCACGGTTAAATACATTGTTAGCATGTATCGGCGACGACAAGTCGTTCCTGGATCTCGTGATTTATTTTCGACGATGACGTTGCAATGTTCTGTGCGAGAGATTGTAACGCAACAATCGTACGATTGTTTGGTTACGATCTCAACGTTAATTCAGAATCGATGACAGGTGTAATTGGAGGAACAATGAAACGTGTGGAAATTTTAATTACATTGCAGATCTTTAATCTTTCACAGAGTTCTGGAGAGGGATGCCCGGTATACGATGTGTGATAAAAGAGTAAGGTGATTTTCTGAATTTCGCGGGATACCTACAGTCGATTTTCGTTTTCTTTTTTTTCTTATACTGGTACACTCGTCCCGAACATATGTTCACAGTTTCAGCTATATAGCATTTTTTGTTTGTTTGCGAGAAGCATAAAGGTTAGAAGTATTTTGCGTGTTCGGCGATTTTCTGCTGTCGAAAAAATGGATCAAAGAATTTGCATCAAATTTTGTTTAAAAAATGGAATTAAGTGTTCCAAAACACTTGAAATGTTGACAGTGGCATACGGTGAGTGTACTTTGAGTAACAAAAATGTTTATAAGTGGTACAAGCTCTTCCAAGAAGGCCGAGAAGATGATAATGGCGAAGCTCGGCCTGGACGCCCCAGCACGTCAACAACCGATGAAAACGTTGAAGAAGCGAAGAAAGTAGTGTTGGGGAATCGTCGAATTACCATTAGAGAAGTTGCCGATGATGTCGGCATTTCGTTTGGTTCGTGCCAAGCAATTTTAACGGAATTTTGGAAACACAATTCATGGATTTTGCATCACGATAATGCACCTGCTCACGCATCGTTGCTTGAGAGTAATTTTTTGGCCAGAAACAACACCACAATCATGCCTCAGCCACCATATTCGCCGGATTTGGCCCCCTGCGACTTTTCCCTGTTCCCAAAACTGAAGAGACCCATGAAAGGACGGAGATTTGCAACGATCGAGGAGATAAAGACTGCATCGCTGGAAGAGCTCAAGCTATACAAAAAAAGTGCTTATCAGAAGTGCTTCGAGGATTGGAAAAAGCGCTGGCACAAGTGTATTATATCTGAAGGGATTACTTTGAAGGGGACAACATAAATATTGATGAATAAATAAATATTTTTTGATAAAAATAAAAAGTCACCTTACTTTTTGATCACACTTGTAAAGTATTTAGTAGATGGAAAATTAGCAGGGGACAAAACTCGATAATTATTGAAATTTAAGACAATCGTCACAAAATACAAAGAAAAAGAATCGAAGGACAAAATGATCAGAAAATATCGATTTTTAAAGTTTTTGGTTACGAATAACAGTTAGTGTCCAAAAATTTGGATCCTGCTCGATAACTAGTTTCGATGAAGAAAACTCGATTGCTATATCGATTGCTCAAAACAGTTATCGATGAGAGAAATCCATTTCGATCGATCATAACAGTTATCAATGAGAGAAATTTATCTCGATCGCTCATAACAGTTATCAATGAGAGAAATTTATCTCGATCATTCATAACTAGACCGCGGATTTTATGCATTTACAACAAACATTGGTGCGTACAGTTTAAAACAGTGGAAATATTTAAAAAATTTAACACCCTCGACGTATTGGTTTCAATTTAATAAAATAACTGAAACAAAAAAAGAAATTTTTATTCATTCTCTGTGTCTTGGAATCGACGCGGACATTTTGTATTTTTCATAAAGATCCGCTGTCTACTCATCACAGTTATCGATGAGAGACATTTATTTCGATAGTTCATAACCGTTATCGATGATCGAATTTTTTTCAATTATCATAATAATAATTGATGAAGAAATTCATTTTGTTTGCTTGTATAATTATCGAATTATCTACCCTTTTTGTCGGATGGAGCAAACCTGTGAACATCATTGAGAAGGTTTTGTATAACAAGTCGAATCAATTAACCATAAAAACAACACAAAATCTTTTTGTTAACTGTCTTTGTTCACATACGACTCTGCCCAACGCGTATATGGACGTACAATTGTTTATAGGAGAAATCTATTAGGGGAGAAATCTATTATTTGAAAGTTGTACTACTTAATAATAACTATTAAAAATTTCCTTCGTCAATAACTGTTATGAGCGAACGAAATTAACTTCTCTCATTGATAACTGTTATGAAGTATGAACGATCGAAATAGATTTCTTTCATCGATAACTATTATGAGCCATTGAAATAAATTTCTTTCATTGATAAATGTTACGAGTGATCGAAATAAATTTATCTCAAAAATAACATTTATTAACAAGAGAACAAATTTTCCGTTACTTATCCTTATTCCTAACCAATACTTAATAGCCTACCAATGATTAAAAGGAGTTATAATTACAAATCTAAATTAAAGAAATAAACTGCTATTTTTAAAATACTGATACAATAATCAATATGTTTAAGAATAAATATTGATTAGAGACGACGAGATACAAATTGAATTATTACTATAACTGAAAGCCTATTCGCAAGTTTTAATTGAAGTTTTAATCTAAATTAAAGAAATAAACTGCTATTTTTAAAATACTGATACATTAATCAATATGTTTAAGAAAAAATATTGATTAGAGACAACGAGATACAAATTGAATTATTATTATAACTGAAAGTCTATTCACAAGTTTTAATTGGTTATAACTTGAAGCAAGTATGGTGCGAAAAACCCGTCTTTTCGAATTATCATTTGAGGCCGAGAGGTATCGCTGTTACGCAAGTTTCCAGAGAAATGAAATATGGTACCTAAGGTGATAAAACCGAGATACGCGTTACCGTGCAAATTAAGTGAATTGTTCCTTTACGGTTTGCTTAGTAGAGACTGATACCGTGCTTGTGCAAGCAAAATATTTTCGTACCTTTTGGTACCACAAACCAGAGATGTACAACCGTACGCCTTTGTTATTGAAAATGGTCGCGTGAAAACGATTGCAACACTTGATATGAAATGTTTTCCAACTCTAAATCTCTGCGCAGGAGACCATAGAATCCACGCTGATAAATACTTCATCTCTTGTTTGATGAATGATTATTTCTATTATAAGGTATATACGCATGCAAAACTCGTCATATTTCGTCATATTCCATAAATAGTGAGAAAGAATTTCTACGAACGGTACTTTGTTATTCGAATAAAAACATTAAATAATATATTTTTATTGAAGCTACGCTTTACATCATTCAGCCTTCTGGGCCACCCTGTATGAACCAAGAAATATGTGTATGTAGATGGGTAGTTTTTCGAAACTGAAAATTCCAAATGATTAAATATTTTCAAGCAATAATATATGTATGTTATATTTTGAAGTGTAAAGTTAATATGTAAAATAGTAGAACTACCTCAGGAAGGTCAAGATTCTCACGTAATCATTATTTATGTCAGAGTGATCATTCTAATATTAGAAAAAAGATGTTGCTGTAATAACTAGCCTCCAGATGTTTATGCAAATTAAAAAGTTTGTGCATCAATTGCAAGAGGTAGGAGCTAAATATAAATTTACATTCTTCATTAATAATTTTAATGTGGTGAAAATAATGTATTAATACTAGTAAAAGTCTTTTAATATTTTCATTGTTTTAAATTGCATTTGCTCATTTTTGTTATAAATTCATAAAATTCGGAGTCTAGTAATAACAAAAGATTGTTAATTGAACAACGATAGAAGCTAGTTGCAATTGTTAATGTTAACATGTGGTTTAAATTCCACATGAATAACGATCAGAATGAGTGGACAAAAATGTATGTTCTTACAACATGAAATGTTGCAATCGTTGGAGGAACAGTAAAAACATTGGAACGCAGAGGAATCCGACCTCCAAGGTCGTTAAGAACCAACTGTATTTACTCAAGCATTATCGTCGAACGTAGTCCCCTAATGAGCTCGTTTTATCGCTGAAGTCTTCAGGGGAAACATTTCCCGCAGCGATATTCAATTATGAAATTCGACAGACCACTGAAATATCTAAACACAGAAACCCAATGTCGTCGATAGCTTGTTTATATGAACATAAAGTCGTTTAGATAATGTAATCATTCAAAGTCAATAGACGTTATGAATAGACTGCGGATCTTTATGCTTTTACGAAGAAATTAGTGGGGTGAAATAACAGTAATAGATTAGAAAAACTCAAGAAATATTGTAACGTTGTCTTAAGGGAATAGACTCGATGAGTTGTATGATACACTCCTGATTTATCAGTAATGCAAAGACGGGGTTTCTTAATAGTCAAAATCGCTAGATGAAAGATCAATCTAGGGGGCTATTTGCTTTAAAAGTCCTACTTTTACGTTTACGACGCGTAATTCTCATTATTCGGCAGCATGTCGACAGCAACGATAGGCGGCAGCACCGTCGCCTGTCCATTGCTTCTCGCGGCTCCGCGACATGCTGCCGAATAATGAGAATTACGCGTCGTAAACGTAAAAGTAGGACTTTCGAGGCAAATAACCCACTAGATTGATCTTTCATCTAGCGATTTTGATTACTAAGAAACCCCGTCTTTGAATTATTAAGAAATCAGAAGTTGAATCCCGGACCCTTGCAATCCTCACGTACGTATACGTGGTCTAGCGGTGTGTAAATGTACTGTGGTGACTGTGTGCAGTCACGCTCGAGTGTCGTCTGTCCAAGAGACGCAGTCCTTAAACGTAACAAAGTCATTAAAGGATGAAATCAGTTTTAATTTTATTCCTGCTTCCCACTACCAATGCAGAATATTTTTATTTTGCATAAAGACTAGGGCTGTAACTTTTCCGAAGCTTCGAAGTTTTCGAAGGGACGAAGGGAGTTTCGAAGTCTTCGTAGTCTTCAAAGTCTTCGAAATTTATAAATTTCGAAGTTTCAAAGTTTCGAAGTTTCAAAGTTTCAAAGTTTCGAAGTTTCAAAGTTTCGAAGTTTCGAAGTTTCGAAGCTTCGAAATTTCGCAATCTTATACCGTGTCACGATTTTTGATAAATAAAAATATTAACTGTCAGTCACCGGTGACTGACATTGAAGTTTCCGTTTGAACTTTTCGTAATTAAATTATATTTAAAAAATTAAATTACAATTATTAAATTATATTTGCGCGAAGAAACAAGCGCAAATCCGAATGTAGATAGGTAAACTCTCCACCTACCACATATCTACCGTGGCCGTGATAATAATTTACTACGGAGGTTCGAAATTAAAAACTTTGATTCTCTTCGCCTTCGAATTACCAGAAAGCTAACCTTCGAAATTTCGAAGTTTCGAAGCTTCGAAATCTTCGACCTTCGAAGAAAAGTTACAGTCCTAATAAAGACCCGCAGTCTAGTTATGAATAACGAAAGGAACACTTGAAGTTTACTTATTTTTGTCACGGAAATAAGAATTTGTGATCGTACATCTACTATAACTAACTAAAACTAGAAAAATACAATTTCTTTTTATACGCGGCGTATCGGCTTTTGGTAAACTTGCCGATGATGTGGGTCCTCTATGATTTCAATGAGTTTTAGCTATGTATGTTGTCAAGAGCATCATTCTGAACAACATTGCGCTTTAACGTTTTTGGTGGTCGACTTTAGTTAACGAGATATTCGCAAAAAATTTACTTGTAAATTCATATAAATGTTCTTGATAGCGGACACCGCTTCATGCGGCAGAAACACCGTAGGCAGGTTTAGGTTTGGGGTTCAAATCTAATCCAGCATTTATAAATAAAGCTTTTTTACCTTATACGGTAATCCAGACTTAATCCAGATCCAACTGAAACTTACAAAAGTTTTTTGCTAATATCTCCGAAACTAAAGCCGACCGCCAACTATTTCACAGGAAAAAGTCGTCGGTCGGCTTATGAAATTGCTTGTATTGAAAATTTGACATTGTATTTGACATCATCGACAACTTTACCGGTGCCGGCGCATAGTGTGTCGGAATTCCCGATTTTTGGACAAAATTCCATATCTTAAAAATGATAAGTGGTATACAAAAATGTTTCAAACAAAAGTTATAAGGTACGGGGAAGAGTATATGATGATTGTATTTGTTTGATATTGTTGTAACTGTTGGTTTATTTGAAATAGTATAATCGATAAAACAAAAATGAATTTGTTTAATACATTTGAATACTACATCATAACTTACTTTTGTTTCTTGTTCGCTTTATCACTTGCTTTTATCGTGTCACGACGTCGTTCCTTGAGTATGAAAATAAATGATAGTTCATTCGTATAAAACCAGATTCAGTTTATTTATCCCATATTTCCAATAGTAACCTCGAGAAGCTCTATGAAGGTCACTTTTAAAATTTCATACGGTAACGTATATTTTTGTTTACGTATTATAATAGGTGAGGTGAAGACATTTTCGAAACACTACAAAAACATTATTTTTACATAAACCGTTGTCAAGATATGAGCATCCAAAGTTGGCGTACCGTCTACAGTGGTATTGATTATATGTATTATTACGAGTGAAACAAAAGTCGAAAGTCAAAATCAACCATTTAGGTTTACCGTTGTGTTTATTTTCGTACGATTTTATAATAAATAATGATAACAATAATAATCATAATAATAATAATAAAACACGAGAATTAATGAAAAAATAATGAACACAGTGAAACGTATATACATGCATATATTATATGTAAATTGGTCTTATATTTAATCTGTACATGAGTCATCACTAGAGCCAAAGCTATCAAAACTTATATTTTTTGAAAATGAATTTGATTCAGAATTTGAAGACGCAAGGTCATGTTCAGGGCCAATAAGATATATTTCGATATCTCTATTGATCTTTCTTTTTTTAGAAGTGCTTTTCTTTTTGACGCAATAAGTGGGTCCGACATAAATAAGATATTGTTTACAAGGTCCCTGCATGTGTTTATTCTCGAAGATTTTCTAGTGTGATTTAATCGAGTTTTTCGAAAAACTTTCATGCATTGCTTCTAATGCTTCTTCGGATAATAACCCTACAGGCAGTTGATTGTAATGTTCTATTATTTGTACGCCATGGAGCAGTAATTTGTGCATGCTACTTGGCATGTAATACCACTCATATAAGTTTAAGTACAACATTTTTGTTTAATTTATTAAATACGACCCTCAATATTAATGAAAAATTTAATATTAGTTTCTCATCGATTTTAGTAATTTCAGAAGTTAGCTTAGGATTCTCAAAAATCTCTCAGCCGTGTTTCCGTCATTAGAGGACCCAAAACCTTGTTCGGGTTTATCGACTAGTAAACCCATTTTTATTTTAAATTCAGATCGAATCCTTTTTTTCAGCTTCCAGAATTTTTAGTTTTTCTGATCCCCTTGTTTGCCATGATTTCAGAGGTAAACGGTATGCAGTGTGGAGAAGACACTCGAATGTTCTTATCCAACAGTGTAGGGGAGATAAAGTAAACCGAAAGTTATCTTCTTTAACGGGTTTGTCACAATTTTGAATTTTATTCGTTTCGACAGGTCTAGCACCGCATATACAACATTTGACAGCTGCATTTGTTTCTGTCAAAATGTTACAAATGCTTCCATCGACCACTGTCACGTGCAATTCAAAATTAACATGTAGATTATAATTACCCACACTCTCTTCACAATTTACTAGTTTTCTTATTTGATTTTTTATTTCGGCTTCTTCGCGTAGAATTACCTCGGCACACTCTGCAACAAAAATAAAAATCGGTTTACAAAAAGAGGTCGATGCAGGTCGCTCATTAATCCACAAATTTTCTCCTGAATCGACATCAGTTAATTTCAGTGGAACCAGAGCGATTAAAAATACATACTCGTCAGTGTTGTTAACATTGGTGGAGCTTTGTTTATATGTACTATAGCCGTCACTGGCCTGCATTATCAGCCGTATTCTATTGTAACATTTGTAACGTGCAGTTTAGGAAAGAGACAGTGGCGCTACCAGTGCAAAATTTCGGAATCTCGAGGTGCTGTTTTCTCTTCCAACACATTTTTCGTGTTTAAAGAATTAATTAATCAACTAAAAATACACACCACCGACATTGTACGTGTCCCGGCTATGTCGATGCAGAGCGAATTTTTCGATTCGAACGATAAATCTCTCAATATTTACGAAAATCTGTCAGTGGCGGCCATCTTGTGATGTCATGCTTGTTTCGGATGCCTCGTGACAGGCAGTATATGCCGAATGCTATAAATTATTTCTCGATAACGTAAGAATATGCACTTTGGGGTCTGGATAGACATAGATTGGACTTTTAGGAATCACAATTGACCGCTTCTGAACTCCTTAATAGCGATGTCGAAGCGTCAGTTTATGTAGAAAAAGACCTTGTAATTTCGTATACGTATATGCGCGGTTCCTTAATTATATTGGACTAGAGTGCTAACAGTAATAATTAGATGAATGCATTAGTAAATAATTTGATCTTCAAGTGAAAAGCCGAGTGGAACGGCTCGAGATTAAACGCTCGGATTAAACGTTAAAGCAAAGGTGTCCAATTTGTGGCGCATTCAATCCTTGCACCTATACTTATTCTTTTGAAGTAGGCGCCATACCTGAATCCGTCTTCATATTTCCAACAGCTGTGTGCTCTCAGATCATATATGTAGCCTTCTTGCACATCTGTTCGTCGCAATTTTTTGACAATTTACACAATTGTCCTCTCGTTCAAGAGATCATTTCTCACTATTGTAGATTGGTGCTTCAATAAACGCGTGTCTTTTGTACCGGCGTAAATTAATTAATTCGGTTGCGTGATTGGGTTTTCCGTTTTCTTTCCCTAAGAGAAGCAGATCCTACCGCTATCTCTATTATCCAACCTGAACAATGAACGCGAGAAGGTAGAAAAAGTGCTCGAGTTGTAGGACGCATCTGAACTTGTATGTGAAAAAACTTGACGCATGATATGTAAAAGGTTGGCCACCCCTGTTTTAAAGTAACATACAGAAAAGGAGAAAAGACTGTCGTTCATGATACAATTTCTTGCAGAGGCGATTTTCAGCGACAACTGCGCGTTATAACCCGTCAACTTGATCTTCAGCACCTAACCATGTGTCTGAATTAGGTCCCAACAAAATCTCACAGGGATAATAACTTCCGTAATGTATTACTGGCATGGTTCGCGCCTTCATTTCCGCGAATTCCTTCTTCCACCAAAGAAACCATACACGTTCTCGCGGTGGTCATCCTTCGAGAACGTGAGATCATCTCGCGATCCGAGGTCGTTGCACCCGATGATCTCTCTTCCGAGGTGTCCCGGAACTGTTGCTCGCATCCAAATGAACGGGCCACCATTTTTCACCCCGTGTCATCCTAGACTCGACAGCACCCCCTACACCCCGCTGTCGTAAGACCTGCTTCCAACACGTCTGGGATTCCTTTGAGACGCGTCTCGGAAATTCGGAATGCACGGGGACCCGTCGCCATGACTCACACCTTCGGATTTTCACTTGGGAAGCTGCTTGTCCTCCCGCCAACTTTGCCCCCTCCCCCTTCCCCTCTGTATATGAATAATTCAGGACTAACAGTCGTTATACCTGATTCCCTGAGATACATCCCTTCCAACAACCGAACGGATTTCGGGCAACGACTACTGTAGAGTAGAACTGACATTTTTAGATACATTAACGCTTCGGGACCCATCGCAATGATGAATTTTACATTTTTTTATTGACTATTCATTGAATTGTAGAAACGCTTTTGCGGGGAATTATTTAATAAATTTATTTCCTTCGATATACAGGGTGAGGCACTAACTATTGCCACCTCCAATAACTCCGAAAGTATGATAGCAGTAGAAATGTTTTCGAAATAAAAGTTGCATCGGACAACAGCGGCCGTATTATAGAGTTAATCTTTTGTTGCTAGGTGGAGTCGCTTCAAAGATGCGAAGGTCACCTTTGTTTTTTTAAATAGAATGCAACGTTTTGTTATCTGTTTTCTAATAGTGGATATTGAGACGAATCCAACGAGGTGCAACATGAAGGTCTTTGAAGGTCAGCAAAGGTCATTTATGATCAAAAAGGCGAGAAAACTTCTTCGATTTCTATTGGTATCAATGCAATGCTGCAATCTTCTTATCACGGATTGAGTAGTATTCCCTATCATTTCGGCACTTATCTAATCACATACTGTAACAATTTATTCTACAAACATATTGAATTGTACGGCGTTAGGGATTGCAATACCGGACCAAACATACAATGCCGATATTCGGTATTTTTTTAAACGTTGTACCGGTATACCGGTATTAATATCGGTATTATGAATTTTCATGAAGGTACAAAAACACAGTTGTTTAATAGAAAAAACATTAACTAATTTATTGACTTCATATTTTTGAAATGTGATTGTAAACAACATAATGCATCTATCGAACTGTTATTAAGCCTCGAACGTATTTTTTCTGCACAAATTACCTGCAGTTTAAAATGCTCTTTCCGCATCCACGATGGTTGGTGGTACCGTTAATAACGAGCGATATACTTTCTCTAAATATTTGCCTCGATGTCCTTCATCTTCTAACAACTCGGTCTCTCGTCCGACGGTTTTGGATAAATCTATTTTTTGTATTATTTTTGTATTATCGTTCGTGGCAATTTTTTTATTTATAGCTAATTGTAATTTCTTCTCGAGAGACAATTCTTTTTCGATATTAACATCAACATCGTCTTCAACGAATTCTTCTGGATAGGTTTGTGTTTGGTTTTCATAAATGTTTTTGTGGAAATTGACGACGAACTTAATTAAATTTAACCTTGTTAGCTTCTTTTCTTCCTTTCCGTTTTCTTTTTTAAAGTCGTTATAATTATGTAAATACCTTAAAATATTTTCTGGTTCGCTATGCCTTTTCTGTATACGAATTTTCAATGCACTGTATAATTCCTCGGACAGTGACGTGTCCTGATCTTCGAGCGATCGCAACATAAAATTTATTGCTGCGTTCGCTGTTAATAAGTTGGAATCCTTCCGACATAATGCTTCCACGGCCAGCTTTTAATTTCAATAATCGTTCCTTCATGAATAACAAACTGTTCCAGTGTTTTAGAATCTAATATTAGCATAAGTTCTTTTTTTATTTCGGTAAGTATATATTTTTGTAAAACGGCATTTTTAGTAGGGGAACGTTTAAATATTTTAACAACTTTCCGGATTTTTTTAATTACAGGAAGCAATCCTTGGTAAGTTAATATTTCGTCCTCGTTACTATTATCTTCGTCATATTCAAACGAGGTACTTTCAACAATTGTATTATTATTTTCTTTGTTGTCACTCTCTTCGAAATCAGAATCAGAAGTTTCTAAATTCAGAGTATTTTGCTTCTTTTGCTCTTGATTTTGTTGATACACAATTGCTGATTCGCATCGATCAACTTCCCAACTTTTTTCATCACCGTTGCTCCATCGGTAGTTACGCAGACAATATCTTCTTTTAGAGATAATCCATGTTCCTCCAATTTGCAGTTGACTACTTCTACACATTTTGTAGCTAGCATACTTTCTGAGACATGTGTGAGTCGTATATTCCAAATTTCTACGCACAGTTTCACTAGGACAAACGGAAGAGAGTGCTTTGAGACATTTTATTTTCTATTGCGGTTGACCTTGCGTGACCTTGAATGACCTTCATAATAGGTCGTTGTATTCGTCTTGAAATACACTATCAGAATGTAAATAAAAAACCATACCGTTCCATTTAAAAAAACAGAGTTGACCTTCGTATCTCCTTGACGTCTCCACCTATAAAAAAATTAATGACATCAGATTACGAGCCCCTCGAGATCAAGTAAGTTTGGTCTGCTCCTTTTTTTTCTATCTTCAAAAGCAAGCGATTTATTCAGGTGACCTGTTTTAGGTGCCGCAACCTGTATATTCGACGTTACATGAATGCATTTTTGAAGGTCAATAGTTTACGGTGAATTTGAATTTTGTTTGTGACTCTCACTTTCATTGTTCGGGAGACCTCTGCTCTTCATAAATATTATGAAGTTAGACATTTACAGTCAGTTGTTTACGAGTTGAAGTAAACTGACGATCAAGTTTGTGTGAAAATACCCAATTTTTGAACGACAAATAAAATAAATACAGTGGTCGGATTGTATAAAAAAAGAATTATTCGTATTGATACAAATCTAAATAAATGTTTTTTGATGAAGAATTTTTTATAAAACTATTGTGTGATTAACTAAGGAGACTTGCAAAACATATTTGTTACGTAATGTGTATGGTGTCAATGGGTCAAATATCTGGCAAGAATATTTTTTTCCGAAGGTTTTTTTTCGGAGTTATTAAGGTCATCGGTGTTTCTTAACACATAACTATATCTTTTTTTAATGCATCGTGTAACTGATCCAAAAATACATTTAGGTATGTATAATATGACCTTGAAATGACCTTGATCGTCGAAAATTATAGTTTTACCTAAAACTGATGTCTATCGAAATCGTAGGCTTTGAAGAGCGTGAATATGGAAGAGCGTAAATAAACTTGTTTACTATCGCAATACTGATGATACCTAACGGTTTGAAATCCCGATCAGTTTTAATTTATCTATCAGTGTATCGACGTACTGTTTGAAATGAATTGCTCAATACAAGAGAAAGTTAACATGGTATTCATTTACGGTAAAGCTGTTGTATTGTTTAAGGCTAATTTAAACTTCAATTATCGAAGATCAAGGTCATTTCAAGGTCATGTTATTATACATATCCAAATGTATTTTTCGATCAGCTGCACGATGCAACAAAAAGTAACGTAGTTATGTGTCAAAAAACACCGATGAAATATTCTTGCCATATATTTGGTTCATTGACACCATGCACATGATGTAACAAATATTTTTAATACTCTAATCTATCTAATGCTCTTTATTTTGAATCGTATCTCTAACCACTTACATGTTTCGATTAGGTACCTAATCTAAAACGTTAGATTAAAGTGAACCTCGTTTCTCATCGTAGTTGCAATTCACACCGCAGTTTTAGAGACATTCTTAGTGATTTTTATACCGTACTAATGAGCACCTCCTTAACTTTAATGTACGCAATGCTGTGGGTTTAATTTTTTTATGGAAAAGGCAAGAGAAGTTCCTTTTTATATTTTTATTGTATTGAAGTAGGTATCTGAATAATAATAAAAACTTTCTCGCTATGCAATTTAAATCAATAGAAAGAATCTGCAATCATGTGAACAACAGTCCTTTGGTGATCGAGATAGAAGAAAAATACTACTATTTTTACCTTTTATGAAGAATGTTTTTTAAATCCTGAGATTATAAAAGTATAAGAATATATGATTGACAATTTTGTTTGCCTCGCCAACGAGAATAGATTTTTATTGATTTGTACAAAATTTATTCAGGGAAAAATATTTATTTTTACGTATTTTAATAGGTTAGTACCCAGTAATAGGTACATTTGCCCAATACGTTTTTCTCAAATACTGAGATTATAAAAATATGAGAATGATTGAGAATTTTGTTTACCTCGCCAGTGAGAATGCGTTCTCATTGAATTGTACAAAATTTATTCAGGGAAAATATTTATTTTTACGTATTTTAATAGGTTTTTTAATAGGTTAGTACGCAGTAATAGGTACATTTGTCCTATACGTTTCTTCGAATCCTGGGATTATAGAATATGAGAATAATTGACAATTCTGTTTACCTCGCCAGTGAGAATACATTCTCATTGAATTGTACAAAATTTATTCACGGAAAATATTTATTTCTACATATTTTAATAGGTTTTTTAATAGGTTTTTTAATAGGTTAGTACGCAGTAATAGGTACATTTGTCCAATACGTTTTTCTAAAATCCTGAGATTATAAAAGTATGAGAATGATTGAGAATTTTGTTTACCTCGCCAGTGAGAATGCGTTCTCATTGAATTGTACAAAATTTATTCAGGGAAAATATTTATTTTTACGTATTTTAATAGGTTTTTTAATAGGTTACTACGCAGTAATAGGTACATTTGTCCTATACGTTTCTTCGAATCCTGGAATTATAGAATATGAGAATAATTGACAATTTTGTTTACCTCGCCAGTGAGAATACATTCTCATTGAATTGAACAAATTTATTCACGGTAACATATTGATTTTTACGTATTTTAATATGCTTGTTAATAGGTTAGTACGCAGTAATAGGTACATTTGCCCAATACGTTTTTCTCAAATCCTGAGATTATAAAAATATGAGAATGATTGAGAATTTTGTTTACCTCGCCAGTTAGAATACATTCTCATTGAATTGTACAAATTTATTCCGGGAAAAATATTTATTTTTACGTATTTTAATCTCATTGGAAAAAGTACCGCAGTGAATCGTACACCCGCAGTTATAGTTACATTTACTCTATACCCTTTTGAAATTGGACCAAATGGTCTGAGCTTTCTTGAGATGTTAGAAGTCTCTATTCACTAGCTAATCCGTAAATAATTTTTTAAAAAATTGCTGTTGGTCGCATTTGCGAAGAAAAGAAAACGTCACGATTTCTAACTTTTTTCACCTGTGACTATAATGAAAATTTAAAATGTTCCTTTTGTAAATCTAGGCAAGGTATACACATGTATAAAATTTCACAGCTGCCTCGCCAGTGAGAATACATTCTCATTGAATTGAACAAATTTATTCAGGGCAAAATATTTATTCTTACGTATTTTAATCTCATTGGGGGAAAAAGGCACATACAGATCAAATTGACCTAACCTTAACCTCCTCCTCTTTCGATGTCGGTTAAAAATACCGTAGTAAAACGTTCACCCGCAGTCTGGGTACATTTACCCTATCTCGTCCATAGCATCGTATGTTCGACATTACGGCGACGAGATACATATCTCGTGCATAGCATCGCATCGTTTCTTCGACTACGTGGAACCGAGATATCTCGTCCATTGTAGCGAAAGGGTTAATTATTACGGAATGAGTGACGTTTCATTTCTCCTAGGTTAGCTTAAGCACTGCGTCTTCTAGACAGACGACACTCGCGCGTGACTGCACACAGTCGCCACAGTACTCTTACACACCGCTAGACCACGTATACGTACGGGAGGATTGCAAGGGTCGGGGATTCCACTCCTGATTTCTTAATAATTCAAAGACGGGGTTTCTTAGTAGTCAAAATCAAGTAGTTCTTAGTAGATGAAAGATCAATCTAGCGGGTTATTTGCCTCAAAAGTCCTACTTTTATGTTTACGACGCGTAATTCTCATTATTCGGCAGCATGTCGCGGAGCCGCGAATAGCACTGGACAGGCGACGGTGCTGCCGCCTATCGTTGCTGTCAACATGCTGCCGAATAATGAGAATTACGCGTCGTAAACGTAAAAGTAGGACTTTTGAGGCAAATAGCCCTCTAGATTGATCTTTCATCTAGCGATTTTGTGTACGAAGAAACCCCGTCCTTCCATTATTAAGCACTGCGTCTCCTAGACAGACGACACTCGCGCGAGACTGCACACAGTCACCACAGTACACTCGCACACCGCTAGACTACGTATACGTACGCGAGGATTGCAAGACGGAGTTTCTTAGTAGTCATAATCGTTAGATGAAAGATAAGTCTAGGGGGCTGTTTGCCTCAAAAGTCCTACTTTTACGTTTACGACGCGTAATTCTCATTATTCGGCAGCATGTCGCGGAGCCGCGAGAAGCACTGGACAGGCGACGGTGCTGCCACCTATCGTTGCTGTCAACATGCTGCCGAATAATAAGAATTACATGTCGTAAACGTAAAAGTAGGACTTTTGAGGCAAATAGCCCCCCTAGATTGATCTTTCATCTAGCGATTTTGACTACTAAGAAACCCCACCTTTGCAATATTGATAAATCACGAGTGGAACCCGGGACCCTTGCAATCCTCGCGTACGTATACGCGGTCTAGCGGTGTGTGAGTGTACTGTGGTGACTATGTGCAGTCACGCGCGAGTGTCGTCTGTCTAGGAGACGCAGTCCTTAAATAGAATCGTATGTATGAAATCGTCCTACATTGCTGCCCTTGAAAAACCAGAATACTCCCTTAACTCTTTGGGGTTAGGCGGGTTAAAAACTGTCCCAACTTTTGCTTAGTTTTTATGTATAGTGGAATATATTTCAACCCACCTCGAAAAGTGAAGTTATATTGATATTAACCCTTTGCACTCGAAGCAATTTTAATTTGAAAATTAAACATTTCTTCCGACCTAGAATATTTCTATTCCCTATGGTTTTTTCAATTTTGTGGATATGAAATTGGTATAATAGTCCATGCAATACCTAAATGTTTAGTAATTTAATAGATACCGACCTATTTAATAATGTAAACAATATTTTGAATAATGGTACAACAATTTTTAGTGGTATCTCATAGTCACCATTCGAGTGCTAAGGGTTAAAAAACATTCTGTGCAGCTTGGGTTTTTATTTTCATTAACACTAAATTGCCTAAGGAAGTAATTTTGACTGCTTTTCAATTTTTAATTAGAAAAACAATTATGTATATAATGACACAGCTTCTTAGAATTTTGTGACTTTTTGTACAACATATAAATGCGTTTATTAATCATTGTAGTTGCCTCCCCCTCCTTCATTTCCGATATATACAGGGTGAATTCGATAAAGCAGGACACCTAAATATCTCCGTTACTTTTCGTTGTACAAAAAAACTTCAACAAGTTGGAGTAAACGGAAACTGATGGACAATTACGATTAGGAAATCGGTCCTTGTACAACTGCACGGCTTCTCTTAAACACTGTCGACTTTCTCCATAAATGAAAATCATATCAATCTTATCTTCCTTCGAGTAACGCATTGTGAAACGTTCATCGATAAACTGATCGAGAAATCTTAGAAACTGTGGAAATCTGATAGCAAGAAGGTCTTCCGAGTAATTAGTAGTGGATAAACACGATTCTGTACGAACTTATAGGTGAAGGTATATCATAATTGTCCTTCTGTCAACACCGAATCGGTTATTATGTTGTGTATTGCGATACATTTGAATGTATAGCAGCTCAAGGGAATATTTTTGAACATTTGGCGTAACAGAAATACATCAAATGAATCTTACACGTTGAATTTTATTTATACCATTTTTCTGGGTGGAAGGTCATTTAAAGGTCATATTGTGTTACATGCATGAATTCGTTATTTTGTCAGGTACAACATTACGTTAACGAAAATATATCATTCCATTTAAAAAAACATCGATAACCTTGAAATCTCATAAAAATGACCTTGAAATTTGTTTTCCCTTGCACCGTTATATGTGGCCCTTCAAACAGTGAAACTTTGTCCTACGAAGTTTTTTTGTACAACGAAAAGTAACGGAGATATTTAGGTGTCCTGCTTTATCGAATTCGAAAAGTCTAGAAACGGTCGAATATCTCAAAAATGAAGCATTTTAGAGAAAAATGGTTGAGACATATATTTTATGGTTTCGCAAGGGCTATAAGATGGCGCCATTGGTTTGACCTGGAAGAATCATTTGAAGGTCACGTGAAGGTTACCTCAATTTTTTTAAATGGCACCCCCTATTTTTTATTACATATTCTTGTAGCTAATCAAATGACTTTTATTATTGAATCGAGTAAATTTCTTATATGGCTAGTTCGGCCCTGGATTGGAATAACAGTTTATATTTTTTTGATTACCGTCACACGATAACATACAAGTTCATGATAAATTGTCGATTTGAGCATATACTTGATAAGTTGCAGTTGTTCGATAACTAAAGTAGTACTTGTTATTCGAATCTTTATGCCAGGCAAATAATATAAAAAATATTAAAAATTAATTTTAAACAAATTTCTTTACACATTAGTTATTTTTTCGGTATATACTAAATATAGGTATATACTAAGTTTCAGTCTTTCTAGTGTTAAGGAATCCTGGACCCTTGCAATCCTCCCGTATGTATACGTGGTCTAGCGGTGTGCGAGTGTACTGTGGTGGCTATGTGCAGTCACGCGCGAATGTTGTCTGTCTAGAAGACGCAGTCCTTAAAGATATTACACAAAGATCATGATCTTTCTGATATCGATATAAAGTCTAGTTGCCTATTTTCAAAGAAATATAAAAACTTGCCACAGAATAAATATTAGCAAGTGCAATAAGCTGTCCCATTTTCGTAATGATTGAGAAACTAGTCGATGGCTAATATTGACACTAGTGTAATTGAGAACAACTGATAAAAGTTAATGGTGCCGAGTTAACGTGCCATTTATAAACGAATGGGGCGGATCGAATGATCCCGAGTAAATGTGTGCCTAGCGTAAGTATAGCAAGAAAGTTTTAATCTCGCGAATCTAGGTGGCGCATATCTCCGAATCTCTAACAACTAAAGTGGCTTGTTACGCATTCAATGGCGTCGAAAGAACGCGAATCGCTCCTCAATGAGATAGAAAGCGACAAATTGGAGTTTAACTCTTGCTAATTTCTCTTCGTTACTTTCTACTTAGAATGCCTATTGCTCGCGTAGAAGCGAAATATAAAGTAAATCAAAATCAATCGAATGTCGCACAACTTTTTCCTCCTATAATTGGACGCAGAACATTCGAATGAATCGTCTACTGTCACGGTTGAATTATCATTTTCATTAGCTGTACCTGCCAGCAACAAGTTAATCATTAAGTGAAAGATTTATTACAAGGATACCATTCGAGTACACTTGGAACTATTGAGTCGGCACGAAGTTGTATTTTGTATTTTAACCAACAAGTCTATAGTTAAGAGACATTGGCTAACGAATATAAAATGTTGGTTAACGAAAATTGTTTTATTTTTTACTGAAAACAATTTTTGTCGCCGATAATGGTTATTTGAAACCAAAAGCAGTTTCTGTCATTTGTAACAGTTATTAATAGACTGCGGATCTTTATGTAAAATAAAAAGTGTCTGCATCAATTGCAAGAAATAGAAATCAAATTGAATGTTATTTCTTCCCTTAATGATTTTAATTGAGGAGTAATCGTATATTGACATTTTCAATTTTTAAAATTTTCCAACAATCTTGAATTTCATCTACTCGATTTTGCTATCAATGCATAAAAATCCGCAGTCTAGTTATTAGTATCCAAAAACAATTCCAGTCATCGCTAAGAGTTACCAATAACCAAACATTATTTCCCCACAAACTATTTGTGTCATCGATAAGAGTTACCAATAAACAAAAACAAATGTAACTATGCACAAACCGTTTCACGGAAAATATAATCGTTATGCCATAACTTTTTCCAGTTCTGTTATAACGGTTAGGGCCTCTGCTTTTTATAATTGTTGAATATACAATACGTTAACTTCACAAACATCTTCGATTTTGTGCGCTCCTAATTTGTTGATAAATGTTGACAATTAAGACAAGACTGAATGGGTAACCAGACTGGTAGGTAATTAGACAATTTCATTAAGCGAACACAAGATTACGCGATAAGTAATAATTGTTTTCAATAATATTATTGTTTTCTACGAATAAATGTAGAAAATTTATATATATATATCAAGGTGTGGTTTAACCAAAGTGAAAATAAAAATTACAGTATCGGTGCTCTGTCTTTTATTATCCCTATGCACTCGGAGGTATTTTAAATCGAAAATTAAACATTTCATCCGACCTATATTCTATTGATAAATGATCTCTTCTTATCGATCGTAGAATGTTTGAATAAACTTAGAATAATTTTATATTCTATTGATAAATGTACAATAATATCGATCGTAAGTTGCTGAAGCAAAAAGAAAATTTTTTAAAATGATATCGGCGCATAGGTTCGATCACATGTTACTAAAACACTATTTGCAAATTAGCACAATATTATTTCTCAACGTTTCGATCTACATTTAGATCATTTTCAATAGAATCAAGCAACATTGCGTCTGTAACGACAAAATAAAAAGAATTAATAAATCATGAAACGAAAAAAACCACGGAACCAATTATACCATGAAACAATAAACCGAAACATAATTGTTACTCGCTTGCTTAGTGTCACCAAAAAAATTAAACTTTATAAATAAACAACCTGTGGGTGACAACCCATGTTGCTGCTACGACAGCAGACATGGTAGTAACCAAACGTGAAGAAAACGGAAACCAATATGGCCAATGATTTATCGATCTATTGGTCGAGCCAAAATCAAGCGGTAAATTCAAATGCAATTTTGAACCGAGCATAAAAATAAACTAACATTTTTCATATTTTCCTTTGCTACCATCTCTAAACTTTTTTGTTTCCATTAATATGGTAAACAATATTACAAAATTAACATTCAACTTGACATCACCATTCTTTTGTACCCTTAACGGTATATAAACTTAATGCAGACAGTGAAATGAAACAAGGGATATATTTAAGAAACTTTCCTCATATACCATTACCGGTTCAGTAATGTTGCGTAAAACTCATGTATCTTAGTTTAATCATGTGGATTGTTTCTATTAACAACCTCTGGTGCAAATTTGTTTCACGATCAACCACTTTAGCATTATCAAAGTCAAACGGGTGGTCAAATTCTATTGAATGTTTCGTCAAAGCGGTGTGATTTGATGGCGGTTGAAAAATGTTATGCTTATGTTCTCTAATTCTAGTTTCCAAAAGTCTGGACGTTTGCCCAATATACACCTCGCTACATCCCTTACAAGGAATCGAGTAAATTACATTGTGACTTTTTAATAATGGTAATCTGTCTTTTATGCTAGGAAACAAGCTTTTTAAATAATGTGGTATCATGAAAATAGTGTGCATACCCGCCTTTCTGAAAATTCTTTTCATATCATTAGAAATACATTCAACATATGGGATCACCACCGTGTTCCTATAGTTTATCGGTCCTGTCATCTGAAATCTCTTTAATGATCCGCTTTACAAAGTTTTCTGGATAACCATTTTTCTTGAGTGTATTTCTAATTAGAATTAAATTGTTAGCCCTAAATTTCGGATCAGATAACATTATTGCACGGTCAATAAGACCTTTAACTAAGCCAATTTTATGTTCAATGGGATGAGACGAGTGAAAATTAACATATCTGCCCGACCAACTTTTTTTGTGGTACCAATTGGTAATGAATTTACTATCCGATTTGACAATATCGACATCCAAGAAATTCAAACACGAGTCCTTTTCCAATTCAAACGTGAATTGTAATCTTTCATGAAAACTGTTGAATGCGTCTAACACAATTTACAAATTTTCAGGTTTAATACATGTGATAATATCATCTACATACCTTTTATAGAAAAGTAATTCAAAAGGCAATTTTGAGATAGACACCTCCTCTAGTCTTTCCATTACCAAATTTGCGATGACTGGCGAAATTGGTGATCCCATGGCTGTACCAAAAATCTGCCTGTAGAATGTTCCATTGAACAGAAAAACGTTGATATATGTATAAATACTACAGGAAGAATACTAGGAAGTTATATTCTATTGGGTTGGCAAGAAAGTAATTTCTGTGTTTCAAGGTGATATAAAACCGAATTTTTTTATTCGAGCAACGAACTTTAATCAATAAAATATTTTCCATTGTGTTCCGTGATCTTTTGTCATCTTTCCGATAGCTTCATAAGTCTGCACTCATAAAACTTCTGGTCCTCATCGGCAAAAAACCGATCCAAGTGTGATTTCAGGTCATCATCATCAGCAATGTTTCACCATTGTGTTTTGCCACACAAATCTTTGATAACACGTAAGAAATTATTGGAGCTTGGTTGGGATGTGATATCACGACCACCATATAGACCGGACATTTCACTATCAACTACCATTTATTCCGAAGTTTACAAAACTCTTTGAGTGGTAAAACATTCGCTAATGACGATGACCTGAAATCGCACTTGGATCAATTTCTTGCCGATAAAGACCAGAAGTTTTATGAGCGCGAAATTATGAACCTATCAGAAAGATGGCAAAAGATTATCGAACGCAATGGAAAATATTTTATTGATTAAAGTTCATTGCTTGAATAAAAACATTGGCTTTTATTTTACCATAAAATACCGAAATTACTTTCTTGCCAACCCAATACATGGTTATATTAATTGCTTAAATGTTTAGTAATGGATTTGATACCAACGTATTTAATAATTTCAATTATATTTTGAAGAATGGTACAGCAATTTTCAGTGGTGACTGTCTCTCTCTCTCTCTAAATTGTTACTGAAATGTGTATAGTTTTAAATATTTATATACATATATAAGTGTATGTAATCACGCGATATTTCTGTTAGCAGCATGAAATATTTCTCCGAACGTAACAAAGCCTGCAACGAACAGCTTGAAGAACGCGCTTAATATTCTCTTGCAGCAAGAGAAGCAGAGATAGGCGCGTGATTTTAGCACGAGGTGCAAATTTATTGTCGCATGGAAACGAGATATGATAAAGCCGAACAGATCCCCGTGTTTGCACGACGACGAGCGTTCTGCAAATTGACATTTCTAGACGTCCCAGTGATAGGAATTAAACGTATTGGGAGCAACGTACTTACGTGTACCGTTTTTTCTTTCATCTTCATTCACTTCATTCTTTCTCTTTGTTGTCCGTTTTCATGTATAGTTGCATTATTTATTGAAATGCATACAGTGGATCCAAGAAATATTTGAACACTATAAAATAAAAAAAGGAGAGCCAACAACAACGTGGTGTTCCCAGACGGTCATCCAACCCATCCAAGTACTGGCCACGCTCAGCGCTGTTTAACTTCGATGATCGGACGTTTGTTTGTTTGTAAAATCTCTTTATTATATAACATATTTCCATTTAGGTTTACAACAAGAAAGAAAACATTGTAAACGCATAAACATTTTTCAAGAATTGAGTTTACACGTAGTTCCTACAATTTATGCGAAACCTACCACTATTATTAGTCAGTCGATACATATACAGTGGCCGAAATTTCTATAAAGTCATCTTCATATTCATAGATATTTGAAAAATACCACCATTCTTGTTGATTTATCGTATCTGGTCTTGTGCCTTGTTGATACTCCGATAGAAGGACTACGCACTCCAAACCGCCATGTTCACTATTTACGTTTGTTTTAATTTTTTTTCTGCGCGATGCAGAAGACAAATGCGAACTTCTATAAAGTCACTTAGCGTCTCTCTGGATTCCGAGCAGAGAACTACGGAAAATTTGAAATATTATAAAAGTATTAGTTTTAGAACTCATAGAAATCCTGTTTCTTATCATTTTATTCAGAGAATAAAAAAATCATTTCTTTGCCGAGAGGAAAAGTGCTAACAATTGAAGAAAAAGCATCGATCGATGCTTATAAAAATTTGGGCTGCTTTAATCGTGCAATTGCTAAGAAAATTAATCGTTCGTATACTGTGATTAATAATTATATCCATTTAAGTGAAAATGACGGAAAAAGTCATTTTAAAGGTGCAATAAAAAATTGTTAAAGAGACAACATTTATTATTAACGAGGTCTGCGGCTAAGGAAAGGAAAAATGCAGCACAATTTCGAGCTAAATTGGAGCTTCCAGTAACAACAAGACGCGTGCAACAACTTTTAAATTCTTCTGGGCAATTTGTGTGGACAAAAATGCAACGTAAACCAGGCCTAAAAGAAGTACATAAACAGGCCCGTCTTGATTTCGCACGGGCACATATGTCCTGGACGAAAGAGTGGGAGTCTGTCATTTTTTTCAGATGAGAAAA
>CM052201.1:1669760-1682478 GCA_028455805.1 Lasioglossum figueresi
TACAGAAAATATTGAAAATATTGAAGATGACAATTTTATTTGTCAGCATGATAATGCTGCGGTACACGCGTCGAAGCACACAAGGCAGCGGCTTCTTGAAAGAAACATCAATGTTTTGCCATGGCCTGCTTGTTCCCCCGATATAAACCCTATTGAAAATGTTTGGGGGTATCATTGCGCGACAAGTTTATAAAAACTGCAAACAATACAACTCCATTAGCGAAATAAGGGATGCGGTGAATGAATCGTGGGTGTCTGTTAAAACGGAAACGCTACAAAAGTTAGTTACGTCGATGCCCAATCGTTTTTTTAATGTAATTAAAAAAAATGGAGGTTACACTAGATGTTAAAATAGAAATGACAAAAAAAACAATCGTTGATTTCAACTTTATCCGTGTAAAACGAAAGTGACATTATAGAAATTTCGCAGTTTGCTCTGCGTAAAATTATATTATTGTTTTCTTTTATCGATAAACGTTATACTTATGTTTTGAAACCGGTGTGTATGCTTTCTTTATGTGATCCCGGAAATGCTGCCAAATACAAATTTTTCATTGGTATGGTATAATAATAAGAATTCGTTACAAAGCACAGTGACTTTATAGAAATTTCGGCGAGTGTACTATCTCTTAATTCTAGTGTATTAGTTTAATTCAAACGCGGTACTTGGTACATGTTTTGCTTTTGAGAGGAAAAATTATAATAGAGAAAAACCCTCCTTCATTCTCAGTTTTCCACCTGATTGCGTGCATGTCCGTAGTATTAATATTGCATGTTCTCTAAGTTGGAATAACTCCTGTTGCACATAGCTTGTAATTTAGATTTCCTTAAGACCTAGTTATTGCAGTATCTATCGCATATTCTTCAGTCAATTTCATAGTAAATAGATAGCTTTTGATAGGGTACTTTATGCTTAAAGTTAAATGGCACATTGTGGTCCCTAATTTCTGTAAGATTCTTGGTTAAGTCACTACCAACTATTTGATATTTGTAGAAACTTAATGCTAATTCTTTAATATATTGTTCAATGGGTGGGATCTCTGTGTGCTTGTGTGATTCTGCTATTCTGATGTTTCTGCGAGCTGACAGTATTAGTCTTAGCATTTTGTTTAGCAATATTTGTAATTTGTTGATGTTTGTTATGGCAGTACTACACCAGACCGGTGTTGCATACGTTAAAATTGGCCTGATTATCATTTTATAGATTAGTTTCTTATTATGTACAGATAAGTGAGAGTTGTAGACCATTAGAATGGATATAGTTTCCAGAATACTGAGTGTGCTTTTTTATGCTTTCTTTGATGTGACATGCATATGTCAACTGTGTATCAAGGTGAACTCCTAGATATTTAACTGTGTTTGTTGGGCTTGTTTCGTGCGCAGTTACTGTTATTGGTTGGAAGATTTTGCTTTTTCGTTCCTTTTTCTTTGAAAATACTATTACTTGCAAGCTATTATGGCATTGTAGAAGTGTGCATAAATGGCTGTGTCATCTGCTAATAAAGCTAGTTTGGTTTTAGTGAATTTGGTTATGTCGTTCAGGTATACGTTGAATAGTTTTGGTCCTAGGACGGAGCCTTGAGGAACTTCTGCTCTAATCAGTAACGATCGGACGAGGATCTGTTTATACTGCAACGCTTTTTCTTTCTTTTTAAACAAAACATTTTTATTTATGGCCGACAATTACATTTTTATGGTTATACAAAATGTATAAAAATATAAACGATTTTTTGTTGAATAAAATCTAGAGTCTTACAGCTAATGTGCTTTAAACAGACTTAGTTTTTGCACTAAGCATTATTGCGAGGTACGATACCCTTTTTGTTCTTTGATAAGTTAGCGATTATGAGTTTGTTTATGCGCCCAAAACGGTACTAAATTGGCCGGTGGGAAATAACGCATTTTTTTGGTTACTTGCTAAATTGTGCTACTTATATGTTAATTATATGCTAAACTTATAAATTAAACTTCTGAAGTAGTCTTATTTACAAAAGTGAGGAGGAAGGAGGGGTGTGTATATACAAAGGGTTATTTGTGATATGTACAGTATTAACAGTATTTAAATATTACTAATTATTAATTTTGCGGCAAAAAAGCCTCACAAGTAAATATTTAAATAAATATTGCAATCATGAATGCATTAGATTTATAATGCTCTTTATATCAATATGTGTAATTGTTTACCAAATATTTTGTATTTTTATGTAAAAGGTTTTCATGGTGATGGAGAATTTATTTCACTTTTTATGCAATAATAAATATGTAGATGTTTTTACAATTGTTTTATTTTTTCCAACGTGAAAGTTATTTAGTTGGGTTTAGGTGCCCCGAAATTCTACTTTGCCCAAGCCCCATCTACATAGTTATAACGCGCCACTGAGTACACAGATTTTCGACTCATTTTGAAGCTTAAAGCTTCTTCTCTCGAAAAAAATTATTCTTCTCATGATTCAGAGTTGTAAAGAATAACAATTGAATTACTCCAAGAATTATAATTACAAAGTAATTGAATTACATCGTAATTCAGTCGTATTGTAATTTATAATTCAGATCTTCAATCAATCAAATTACAATGTAATTTGTAATTGCAATTGGAGTACAATTATAAAATACTTTGTAATTAAATTATATTAATAACGAATTACGACGACGAGGAATAGAAAATACCCGGCATAGACAGCAAACAAGTATATGAAAGAAAAACATAAAAATATATCGCACTTCTTCAAATTTTAGGTCTATAATTTGGAGAGTTGCATTTTAATTATATTGTATTTCAATTACACATCTGATTGAAATAATTAGAAATTGAATTAATTGAAAGCTTTGAATTATGTTATTCAGTTACAACGTTGTTGAATTACTATATAATTAAAATACAATGTAATTTAATTACAATATATTTAAATTAGCACAACTTTGTCGTGACTGAATCCACCACAGATTTGAAGATTGAAGTGTTCCCATTGCAAACGACTTTTCTCATTGTTTTATGAAGTAAAAATGAAAAACAAATTCGTTCGTGTAAAGTGTAAAGCATACACAGTGTATATTACTGTGAAGACAGAACACATTCCACTCGAAGTTTAACAAAACGGCTCCAAAAAATTATACATGAAGTTTCTTTACGTCGCGTCGTTACAAAGTAGAGGCTTTAATTTTCAAACGTATAGTTGATTTACAATATTTACAAAAAAGTTTTTTAATGTTTTTGGAAATCTCTTCAGTTTTCCACCTGTTATACCGTGCAAAGCTATCTTAGATGAAAATGAATGATAATTTATGAAAGTGGAAGATTTCAGCTTTAAAATATGATCATGTTTAACGTTTTACTATTCCTTTTAACGAAATTATCACAGTTTAAATATCATCGATTTTTCGCAAATCAGAAAGTTAGTGTTCAAATAATATTTGGGTCCACTGTGTGCATATTAACAACTATTGTCCGATAAAAATTAATGACACATTACTAATAATTAATTAATTTATGACATTGTATGTAATTTCCTTTTTAAAGACTTTAAATCATCTCATAGACTATTAAAACAGCTAAATTTAATCTAAAAATGAGTTTGTTTAATGACCTATTTGTTAGATCAATTCAATAATTAGAAATATATTCGTTAAAAAATGTATAGATATTCACAATACTAATAATAGTAGAATAAATATATTATAAATTGTTATACGTAGAAATAATGCATGATAAGGAGTAAATCATTTAATTAATTAGATATTCCGGTAATACAATCGTATGCATTATAAACTTTCTTTCAGGAATATGTAATAAATTCCATATTAAGTTTGTGTCTGGTGAGGAATAATATTTGTAAAAGAAAATACAAGACCTTATAAAATGAGAAGGTAAATAATAAACATGTTATAAGTTAACTGTTTCAGTAGGAATAAATCTTTATTTAAATAATTTGTAATTTAAATAGAAGTGGATTATGAGTCTGTATATGTATAATATTCCGTACATTTTCTAAAACGCCTATGCTGGTAAATAATAGACAAATTTTTTGGTTTCGAATAAAAAGTGTGTAGGTTTTCAGTATAGATATTTATATATTTTATCTGATTTACGACACGAAAATGTATACATATAGCTCTTTGTGATTTATTCGTGGTAGCTATACATCAGAAAATAGTAGTGAGCTTTGATAATTGTTTCCTTATCGTTTTGGTCACAATTTAATGCAGCGTGGGGTTATCGGATGCTCTTCGGCGTTATACGTAACGTTGATAATGTTATTTATGTACGAACATATTTGACAATAAGAGGTTAGAGACGTGATAGAAAAAAGTAAAGAATTATGTATACTGAGTGTTATCACTGCCACTTTGAAAGAAACAATTTTTATCAGTCTACTTCTGTGGCAAACAAGCAATAAAGCAACAGACGTGGAACGAAGTAAGTAAAAAGACGTGGCAACAATACATATAGTTGAAAACAATTTTAATAAATTAAGGATTTCATTGAAACACTGTAATTGTAACACTGTAACATTTTAATTTGCTGAATAATATTATTGTTTACTTTTTTAAAAGAAGATACAGAATATGATTCATTTGCAATTTCTGTAGAGCGCATTTCCTTGTATTCTTCGAAGTTAGAACAATTAGTTTACCACAAGACATGAAAAATTTAAAGAGAAAATACTGAAAGTTGTTGTGTTTATAACTGTTTTATGTGAGCCTGTAGTAAATATTTAAAAAATACATTATATAAATCCGTGTCAATTATGTATATCCTGAAAACTTCATCAAAATCTGCGAACGTTGTAATAAGCTACAAACGTTTAAAGATGGTGGAAACTGCATTTTTTCACGATTTTCAGCCTATCGTAATTAATCCAAGGATTCTTGCATTTTCAATGCCTGCAGTTCTGACGAAATTTTCATAATATCTAATAATAATTGACACAGATCTACAAAATGTATTTTTAAAATTTTTAATATAGGCCCACACACACACATAAAAAAGTTGTAAACAACAAGCTCTAGTATTTTCTCTCTAATTCCGACCAATTTCATTTTGTCAAAATTTCTTTTTCACGTTACATAGTAAACTAATTGTTCTAATTTCTAAAAAAAAATCAAAGTCGTATGATCCGATATTAAGAGGTTATTGTGCGTTTAAAACTGTCTGAATATTACTATGATTCACTGTACTTCCTTAATAAATCTAACGATAAGACTTACACTTTCATTTTTAATTACTGTATACCATTAAGTTTAAAGAGTAATTTGTTGTACATACATATAATGAAATGTAAATGCGTCATTACCAGATCAGATTTCTGGAAATATTACCTAAAAACGCGGATACTAAAATAACATGGCTAATAGCTGCGCTCTAATAATCACGTATTACAGCGTACTTATTATTGCCTCGTTAACTCTATCGTTTTATCTGTAAACATCATCATGAATGGAGAACATTGAACATCCGATAACACGATTACATTATTCATTGAATTCATTCTATTACCATGTTATACCATTTGGGTATTTGATATAAATTTTAATCCGGCTATTGAAATATTCTAAACTATTATAGTTCAATACATGTGTGTCAATATTAAATGAGACATTACAAAATACTTGATAACAAATGTTAATATTAACTATCGCATAATAATCATGGGTAGACCACTGTATAGATCTATACCGTGTGTAGATCTTTATACACAATAAACTTCGAAGTCAATTGTGAGAAACAGAAGTTAAATACAAATGTATTCTTTCTCTTAATAATTTTAATGTGACGAAGATAATGCAGGGACAATTTAAAATTCATGTACATAATGTTTTCACAGTTTTATATTTCTTCCATTAATTTTTGTCAAGAATGTGTACCCGATTTACTTTGAAACGAGTAAATATTTTGAAATGTACGAATGATATTGAAAAATATAGTGCAAGAAAGTTAACATACCATAGGATTCTACCCTGTGATGATCTTAAAACGATCTGAGGACCACACATTGGGATTTTATCAATTTCTGATTTGTAAAATCTGAGGATTGAGACTTAGGACACGAGCAATCTTTTCCATTTTTCATTGTAAAATAAAAAAGTGTTTATTATTCGAATAAAAAGTCACTTATGCTTTTCCAGTTACACGAAACATGACATTTATAAAATAAATATTTTAGAAAGCATACCAGAGAACGTTACCCTTGGTTAATGAAGAAGTCGAAAATTCTCCATCCAGTGTCTTCAAGGAACTTTTTATATAAATATCTGTATTATATTTTTATATCTTTTGATTCACCTGGCACATTAGCATTTTTATTAATTTAAAAAGATAATAAAAAATATAGGATGAGCTACTTTTATTAATCGCTGCACACATTTCCATTCAATTGGAAAATGATAATATAACATAGTAAGGTAACATGTTATTTGAAATAATTATATGTATAATTATTTATGATGTATACGTATAATTATTTCAAAAATAACATGTTACTATATTTTATAATTATTTCAGACTTCAGATAAATTGTTCTTCAAAATTATATAAGCTGATCTAATTATCTATTTTCAATTCAATTCATACTGTCACCCTTTGTTGTATGTGTATTATTTTGAGGATTATTTCATTTGACAAAGTTGAAATACAGAAATATCGAAATATTGTTACGATTCGAAATCTGTGATATTGCATAAGTTCGTGCCTGATTTTCATAAATGTCGCAAACTGTACTGCATATATCTCCACAATTAGAAAGAAAATTTAAATTAAAAAAATGTTTAATATACCACGTTTTTAAGACGAACTAAAAAGTATAAAATAATTTTTCCTAGCACCATACAGATAGTCCTGAAAATTTGTGTTTGTAAATTTTGAATAGCTATGAAAATACTTGTAAGATTTAAAACGAAAAACGTGGGACGCATGCAGTAGATAATTGATGCATAAATAGTTCACCCAAGTCACTAACAATTTTATTACACTGCAAATGATATGAACAATTGTGTGAGTTTTCTCAACGGCAGCTAATCTCTACACACCTTACTATTATCTTGCGCCC
Organism: Lasioglossum figueresi; assembly: GCA_028455805.1. NCBI lineage: Eukaryota > Metazoa > Arthropoda > Insecta > Hymenoptera > Halictidae > Lasioglossum > Lasioglossum figueresi. The sequence continues at coordinate 1,676,804 of CM052201.1, forward strand.
CACGTTTTTTTTTCGTTTTAAATCTTACAAGTATTTTCATAGCTACTAAAAATTCACAATCACAAATTTTCAGGACATTTTCTAGAAAAATTATTTTATACTTTTTAGTCCGCCTTAAAAGCGTGGCATATTAAAAAATTCTTTTCATTTAAATTTTTTCTCCTAGGCGCACATTTTTTTAAAATTTGTTTTTTTAATATTTCATTGTCATCCAGTTTTGAGCTATGTTTAGAGTTTAAAGTCTCTAGCTCATCGGGAAGTTAGTTTAAAATCAATTGCAAAATTTGTACCGAACAGGCAAACAGACAGACAAGAAAGCGAGCTAATAAAAAAATGGTAAAGAATGATGACTATACATATAATTGATTAATAAAACTGTATTCTTTAAAATTTAACCATTGAATTTTATTTTCAAATCGGGCACGAATTTATGCAATCATCTGATAATATATGTACCATTTGAGATTGCTGTTACTTCAAATAAATCAATATTACTTTTATTTTGAAACAACAGTATTGTAAATAACGGTTCAAAATAAATTATTTGAAATATTTGATCTCCCATTTTCATTTCAAATGGTTTGTCTGGTTCTGCATGAAAGTCACATTATGATTTCAGTAATCGCGAGATAAACATGTGGAACGGGTAATTGCAACTCGCGTGGTAGCTCTAGTATTCCTATGGCGTAGGAATAACGTAATCGAAGAAAACAATTAGAAATCACTGTTGAAGAGATTCGATTGCACGCGTATTGCATTCCGTGAATGGAGTTCGATACTTTCCGAGACGAGATCGAGCAGTGAAACTGGATCTCGCATTGAGTCGGCGAGAGTGATAGCTCGTCGTTGCGGTATTACAAAAAAAGGGGAAGAAACCAGGCATTACGAGTTCTGTGAGAATAAGAAGAAGAAGAGGAAGAAGGAAAAAAGTTCTCGGAGAATCTTGCCCTCGCGAAGATACATTGTGAGTTCTGGCCTGCCTCAACTTATCGGAATTTCAACGGGATTTTGTATTGGCTTAATGAATCCGGTCCACCTTTCACCAGAATAAAAGACGCGTAGAAGACACTGACCCAAGAACGGAGGAAAAGAACTGACAAGAAGTTTGACTTGTCCCGCGTTATTTGAAAGATATTTAAAAAATATTTATAAAATATTTATAGTGGTGATTTATTCACCACTAGAGAGACCCGTCAAAATGTTATAATACTTTTAATTTATGATTGTTGAGATTGTAAAGATGTATCTATGAAAAATTATTGAACAAATTTATTTCTTTGGGTATATATAATGATTACACTACGGATCTTTATGCAAAATAAAAACTTTCTACCTAAATAGCAACAAACTTAGCTGGAATAAAAATATAATTTCTTTCTTAAAATGTTTAATAGATTGAAAATAATATAGCAATAGCATTAAATTCGTCGAATGTTTTTGCTGTTTTAGATTACACCTACTCATTTTTGTCATAAGTGCATAAAATTCGCAGTCTAATAATGATAAAAATGGCCAGCAATTTGGACAGACACATTCTTGTCATTTTCATAAAGTAATGTTAAATAGTCACTTTTACTTATAGGTTTCTATCGATCGTATTTGTTGTTAATAAAAATGGTTAATGCTTTCGGCGCAAGGGTTCGATCATTTGTTACTTAATTTACAAAGCCATTTTGCAAGTAACTAAATTACGACGTAATTACGACGTTTCGATCTACATTCGGATCATTATGAAGGATTATTAGAATTGCGTCTGTGAAATTTTTTGTAACAAATTAATTAATTTAAGGATACATAACAGAGTCACATTTTCTGCTCCGTAAACCTAGTGTTTATTATTTATTAATGTAACGGATATGATTCAACGCTCATCTTGTTGGTTAATGTTTAATCGATTGTATTGTAATCACTAGACTGCGAATTTTTATGCATTTATGGCTTCTGTATATTTTCAAAAAAGGGTAGAGTATAAAATTCGACAGAATTTGGTACAATCTGTATTTATTTCAGATCTGCAAAGGCTACTACCACTGGAAATAAGATTGTGTTTTATTCCACTTTCATAAAATTCGTCTATAAAGACTGAGAATTGCATAAACATCCGTAGTCTAGTAATCACATGCAGGGGATAACGAAATTGTTGTAAAAACGCTGGCCACAAACGTAACTATTGTATACGGGAGAAGTATTGTATCTTCCTTGTCATTTGCGCGAGTTAATCGTTTAATATCTTATAAATGCGAAAAGAAGAAAACCAGTGTAACTTAAGGAGACTTCGTCTGTTTTATTGAGTAAGATAAAAGAACGTTTTCGAAGATAACTGCTAGAAGGACCGAGGTAGCTCCGCTGATTTATTTAAATATTGCAGGATGATTAATTTCCGTTTCTTCAGACCAGATTCGCCAGATCAGGGGAATCGACTCGAACTAAGGGGAAAAAGTTACCCTCTCTCTGTCAGTACAGGATTACTAACGTGACATTGCCACACATGCACGACAGAGACGAAACGCGTCACGTGATCGGGTCGTAGTGGAACCGTGGGGAATAGCGTCGTAGAAGGGGAACGGTAGAGTGGGGACACAAGTCTTAAGGGGAAGAGTAAACACGTGACGAAACTAGAAAGCAACTATAATCTAACTAGATTTTGGGTCGAAACATGGGTTTGAGGTTTTAGATTGTTTGTCCTTATTTGAGCGAATTTTCGGCTGGGTGAGGGCTCATTCTAAAGAGGAAGGTTATACGCACAGCGCTGGACCACATTATTTAACGAGATTATGTTTATATCTAATAATATAAGCGTCCGAAGTAGAGCAAAAATCGAGAAAAATACTCGCAGATTCCAATGTATTTTTCTGTCTCTAAAAGATTTTTTCACTGCCATAATGCGGTCCAGCGTTGTACCTATAACCTTCCTCTTTAGAATGAGCCCTCACCCAGCACAAAATTCGCTCAAATAAGGACAAACAATTTAAGACCGTGATTGCACTCGCATAGCAGAGATTTCCCCATATTACGTTCACGAAGACAGAGGTCCTCTCTGATGCAGAGCAAGTCTAGATCCAATTTTAGTTCAGCTAGTTAGACGAGATGGCGCCTACTCAGGACTGTCAACGTGGAATCATAGCAACAAAAATATAAAGGGCTAGAATCCACTCGGATCCATTAATAGCAATAAAGACATTAATAAAAAAAAAGAAAAAAACGTGGAATCATAGCAAAACTGAAGCGTTAGGCTGATATATATATGTATGTTTGTCAGTATTACCACAAAAAAACTTTTTTCTGCACAGTGGTAGATAACACTGATAAATACTCTAAAATCTGAAATTTACATGGGTGTCCTTTCCCCTTAATCCGGGGACTCTGCTTCAGACAGCTGTTACCGAAACGCCGAGAATTACTTGAACTAGTCTTTGTTATTCTATTTACACAGTTTAAGAGTTATGAATAGTTTATTAACACTAACCGTACCGAGCACAAAATGCGACTGCTATTCATTGTTTTATAAAAATGACAACACTGTAGTTATCTCAATTTCTTGCATTTCTTATAACAATACGTGTTTGAACGAAGAAAGTCATTTAATCGTTCCGAATGGAATTATCATTGCAACTTCAATGATTACATATAAAGTAAAAAATGTGACACCGGTCATTTGACGGTTAGTGTTAATTGATTTTATTAAATAATTATTTTACATTATCAATAAAACAGTTCGTATCAAAAGCGCTAATAAAGACGAAAAGAACCTACGAATTAATGCAGCAGAAATTTTTACTTGCACAAGGAAAGTCTTACGTGAGCGTAACCAGTGGACAAGGTCAGTAGATTGTAAAAAGCCGTTGCTCGACAAGAAATGCATGTTACTCAGTAGGAATCTTCGTCCTTGAAATAAGTAAGAGTTTGGATAATCAGTCATGCAGCAGGAAGCACGATCGTCAAGTCAGAAAACTGCGAGAAACAAGAAGCGTGTTTTGGTATTTGCACGCAATCACGCATTTTTAAGATATGTACATACGCTCAGAAAGGGATGTAAATTATTTTCCACCTGTCGTTTTATCGAAAAAGGAACAACAAGCTAACAAATCGAACTTTCAGCCTTGTTTCATTGCAATAGCGTTGGAACTTGTGTACATCCTTCGAAAAAATGGCACATACAGCCTTTTTATGCTATGCAATAAAGCATGTGTTAAATATATGATAAATTGTAAGTTATGCTTTACATGTACAGTAAATATGGGTCACATTGTATCTTGTTTGGTGTCATTTTAATCAGAAAAATGTCGCAAATATGTATATCCATTTCCGCTCAAAAGTATGTGGACAACACATTAAATTTTTCATACGGTCTAGTTTACACAGTGCTAGAGAATATATATTTCAATAATAATTATGTGAGTTTCGTATATCGAAATTTTCTTTTTTCAACCCTTGTGTCGATAACCGGGTACCCACTTTAAATATCTTTTTAAAACTTCTCTAATGCTTTTGTCGATAAATAAAAAAATTATTTTTATGTCTATGATATATAGACTCCCGCTCAAAAGTATGTGGATGACACGTTTAATATTTTATGCGGTCTAGTTAATACAGTTAATAATAAATTCATTAGATATCTCATCAATAATTATTATTATTGTCTTGAGAAGACAGCAGACCACCCTAATGGATCATCGAAGATTGAAACAGTATTAGCCCTGCCGAAGAAACTTTTATTTATTCAAGAGATTTTAATCATTAAATTGTACAATTTGGTACTGTTAGAATAAATTATACTTGCAACAAAGTGTCCACATATTTTTGAGCGGTGGTGTAGGTGAAATTTCATAAATGATAAGTAAAAAATAATGAAGTTTCAGTAATGCACTAGTATTGTCTCACCGATACGATATTTTTTGATGCGCCTTCGGCCGCGCGGTCCGTGTTTACAGGCTGTCTTTTTCTACGTTCGACGCGGTCGACGAAGTCACAAAAATATAGTGTGCGGTCCCGATCTATGTAACAACACAGAACCAAGAATTGACTTAGAATGGGACTTTACTGCATGTACTTTCCTAAACCCTACAACTTCTGTAAGTAACATTTTCTCGTAATGTTTGAAATAACCAAGATATTCAACTGGACAGAGTTCGTGGCATAATTATATACGAGGTGTGATCAAAAAGAAAGGTGACTTTTTGAATTTCGCGGGATACCTACTGTCGATTTTCTTTTTCTTTTTTTTCTTATGCTGGTACGTTCGTCCAGAACACATGTTCACAGTTTCAGCTATATAGCATTTTTTGTTTGTTTGCGAGAAGCATAAAGGTTAGAAGTGTTTTGCGTTTTTCTGCGATTTTCTGCTGTCGAAAAAAGTGGATCAAAGAATTTACATCAAATTTTATGTAAAAAATGGAATTAAGTGCTCCAAAACACTTGAAATGTTGACGGTGGCATACGGTGAGTGTACTCTGAGTAAAAGAAATGTTTATAAGTGGTACAAGCTCTTCCAAGAAGGCCGAGAAGATGTTAATGACGAAGCTCGGCCTGGACGCCCCAGCACGTCAACAACCGATGAAAACGTTGAAGAAGCGAAGAAAATAGTGTTGCGGAATCGTCGAATTAACATTAGAGAAGTTGCTGGTGATGTCTGCATCTCGTTTGGTTCGCGCCAAGCAATTTTAACGGAATTTTGG